>VZRH01001377.1:209161-221399 GCA_013397555.1 Urocynchramus pylzowi | reverse complement strand
AAAATAAACAAAACCAAAAAAACAAAACCAATTACTGTACCCAAAATGAGCAGGGTGGGAATTTTGAGAAATACTGAAGGTAGGCTTTGGTCTGGTTTCTGCCTGAACTCTTCACCCTTTGTTAAATCATCTTTGAGACCTAATGACTGGTTGTGGGTTTGGAGAGACAACAAGTGGCTCATGTCAATCACCAGGGATGAAAAGCATACACTGGGAACAGGTATCCAGCACCCAGGATGTGAAATAAAGGTGAGACTGGGGAGGTTTGGCTGCCTGAATTACAAAAAACAGTTCAAAAATATATCTAAAAATATGGTAATTTCTTGAGAAATCTCACAGACAGTCTGAGACAATCTTAGTTCAAGTGTCTAGAGCTGGTGATGCAGGTGCAGTAACCAGGTCTATATCTCTTGATTTGCCAAAAAGTTCTTAATGAAGTACAAGAGGATGCAAGTGTCCCAAATCAGGAGATCAAATCAACAGGTTTGCTGAAGAGCATAACAACTTAGGAGGGTATGGAGTAATGCCTAATGATCAACCTTAAAAGCAATTCCCTCAAAGAATGATTATTGTAAAGAAGACTTGTGGAAAATACAGACTTACTGCTTTGATCCTGGTTGAACTCCAGCACAGTTGGGGCACCAGAATCAAGGCCAGAGCATCTCCCAGCATCCTGATGTTCAGAACCTTCCTTCTGCAGTGCCCCACTGCTATCCAACTGAAGGCCTTCAAAGCCTGTAATTGCTTCCTCAGTGGGAGATGGGTCTGAAAACACATCCTCTTCAACAGAGTCATAATCATCACTAAGGGAGTCTTCTTCCATCCTCTCCTCTTCCACACTGTGCTGCAAGCTGCTCCTCAATTCCTGCTACAATATAAACACATCTGTCAGAAAAGCTCAAGCTCGTATTTTAGAATAAACCAGAGTGGCTGCCAGTTCCTCTCCAGGAGAAAGAAAAATCTTCTCAGGAACTCGGAGCCATGATGCAGCTAAAAATATTCCCACTTCTATGTCATGTCTTGCCTCCTTTGATGAGGGCTTGTAAAGAAAAATCATCCTACAGCTCCTGTGCTCCTTCTCATCAGTATCCAGCAGGAACATTCTGTAGGCCAAGGAGTTTTTATGTGCAAAACCAATTTTTAGGAATAAGTTACAAAAAGCAAGTAAGGGGGAGAGCAAAGGCATATATTTGTGCAGTCTCACAGTTGTGCCTTGCTGTTTGAAGAGTAGCTGCAATCCAGAATTTCCAAATGCCTTCACAAGTCTGTCAAGCTCACGTAGCAGCAGCTCCTTTTCAAGCATATGATAGATGATAATAGTCCTGCCTTGTACACATCTGTACTTCAAAAACCAGCAGAAAAAGAGTTGGGTTCTAATGGGCTAAGCTCCCAGCTTGCACTGAGTTTTTTGAAGTGGACACACTGTAACAGGATTTTATGCAAAAAAATAACCTGTTTTGAAATTTACTGTGGAAAAAAGTGCCCTGCCTCTCTCATCACACACCACAAACAGCACAGATGATGCTGGAGAGCTGTGGGCTTTCATGAATGCAAAAGGAAAAGACCTTGCATCTCTTAAATGCTTTTTTCCCCCCCTGCTTTGTTGGTATTAGAGTTTTGAGATAAATATAGGTAAGCAAACTGTATAAAATGAAAACCTGAAGCTACCTTAGGTACAAATGAACTGTGACAGTCTATATTCAGTTTGCAATGAAAGCTTCAAGCTCCTACAGATTACACTTGTTAGGAAATCCATGTTGACAGAAATATATTACAAAGAGCAGACCAAGTCAGGTTCAAAAGAGGGTTTATAAGCAACCTGAGCCTTGATATCCAGCATGTCTTTAAGACAGTCAAAACTAATATTTCCAGCTCTTTGACAGGAAATTGTACAAGCTTGCTTTTTCTTTGAAACCTCTGCATCTGCAATGCAACAAGACATTCAAAAAAAACCACATTTTAGCCCCAGCAAAATCAAAATTATTTCCATCTTGACTAAAAAGAAAAGTGGGGGTTTGTTTTGAAATTATTAGCTTCCTATTAAAACCACATAAAAGATATAAATATCCATCAATGTAAACAAGTTACCAGTTTGTAGAGCAAAAAATAATCATCAGTGCAACAGCAACAAAGGAATGAGAGAAAGATGCAAGCTAGGAAAATAGGCTCGGGAATTGTGTCTGATGTCAGTGGTAAGATCTGATAACAGTTTCATATTTAGATCCTACTCCACAACCCAGAAAAGCTTTATTTATGTCATTAATTGCTTAGGCAGAAAAACATTCATAAATTTTTGTTCATTGATTAGTTTTCTTTCACATTTGTGAAGTGTGCTAGAACAAACTGCAATTAGTGATCAAATGGAAAGCTGCACAGTCAATACAACAACAATCCTTGATGCAAAGCAACTGCATTGATTAGAACATTTTCAAATAGTCTGATTTTTGTTAGGTAAAACAATGACATGCAACAATTTTAGCATCATTATTTAAAGACTACTCTAGAGGCACATTAAGTGAACTGAAAGAGGTTCCTTGCAGGAAATACCTCAATTCAACCCAACAGAGACAATATTCCACCTCCTAAAAATAAGGTTTAACATTTTGTAGTGTTGCTGATTGAGACTTGATTTTTCAAGAAGCTATACTTTTCATTTTTTTTCCTTCTTTTTGTCACATCTCATCAAAGCAGAACTCTCTAATGAAGACACCACTATGGAGGGGTTTGGGTGCCCCAGCTGAGGCTGATCCCTGGGCACAATCACATTTCAAATGACACTGCCATGAACAACAGAGGGCATCTGCCAACTGTACCTGGCAGAGAGGACCATCATCATCATCATCACTGCTGCTCTCCACATTCAAGCTTTCATAAGGTTCAAAATCTTCAGAGTACTGCAGAGATGGTTTAATGTAGAGTTTATCCCCTCCTTCTGTTTTAATTGCCACAGTTTTCTGTCAAAAGAAGCATTCAAAGAAATTAGATTTCTTCTGCGTATCAGCAATACCAAAAGAGCAACCATCACACTTTATATAATAGCATGATCAAGCACTGCTTTTCCCCTCTGTTCCACAGAAGGTTTCTGTCCTCCCTGAGCCCAACTTTGGGCCCCTGAGTTATGGTTTAACAGCCCTTGTCAAAATCCCCACCTGCTGAGCCCAGAGTGGGCAGTGATATTAAACCTTGTTCTCTGCTGTTCCTACACTCCTCTAGCATTTTCTAAGTGCCAGGGGCAGAGATGTCCCAGAGGGAATATCCTAAGACAACTTGGGTGAATTCTTTCAGTGAGTCTATCTTTCCCCCTCACAGCATCCCTTAGCACAGCCCAAGTTTGACAGGTTTGGCCAGGAATTGCTGGGTCCTCTAGATATCCAAAAAATCCCCATGGAAAATCACTGGGAAAGGTAACTGCTATCTGGCACAACCTCCTTTTTAGCCTGTGGTTGCACTTTTCCTTAGCTAAATAACTCCAGTTGTTCATAAGGCTATAATAATTCCTGTCTTCCCATCCAACTGGATAAAGGACTTAAGGAATCATCATAAACTAGTCCCAAGTAGCAATCAGGTTTTAGTACAGAGCCACACATCTGGCAAATTCAGCAAAGAAATCCTAACAGGCCATAATGGAAGCTGAGAAAATGAATTCAACTAAGCAGAAAGAGTGGTAAATAAAGTAATGCAGCCTTAAACCTTGAATGTGAATTGTGAAAGAAAAGAAAACCTGCACAGCACAAACACTTGATCTGCAGTGGCAGACCTCTGATCCCATCACTCAAGCACATCCAGCCAGGCCAATGGCTAATCAAGTAGTGTAATTACTTGGGTGACATGTCTCCATTGTTCTGAATTCACATTTATTCTTTTAATTAAGTCCTTGGCAGGTTAACTCAGATCCTTCTTCAAGCTAAAAGAAAATAGGTTTCTCTTCTGAGATTTCTCTGGTAAACCAACAACTCATGGCTGGAGCTGATGACTCCAAATTTCTTATAGACAGGATATTTTTATTTATATGCATTTCCCACTTTTATGATATACAAGAATTTATCACAAATTACAACTCAAATTATGCAAATTACATTTCTTTGTCTCTCAATCCTGTTGCAGGGTGGAGAACAGCAGTAACAGGCAGGGATGTCTCTCCAAAATGAGTTTCCCCATCCTTTGCTCTAGATAAATTCCCTAGGGTGCCATCAGAGCTATTCAGCAGCAGCTATTCTGCTGGAGGACACCTTGAGCCACTCATGTCCAGGCTACAAAGGTTTCTGTGATGAATGTCACTGAAACCAAACCCTTTCAATGAGATTTGTCTCTTTAGGCTTCCAAGCAGACACAGATCTGGGCAGGGTAGCAGCATTTCATGCTGTCAGTTTCCACCCCAAGCCACTCAGAGAGCCCTAGCTGCCCACCCTGTACCACTTGCAACCAATTTCCCCTAAAGCTATTTGTAACCTTAGAATCAAAGCCACATTTCTTCCACCTGCCCCATACCTGAAGCCAATTCCTGCGTTGGATCTTGCTTGGGGCAGTCTGAGGGCTGTGTTCTGGCAGCCCACTCTCTTCTAGCTGGGCTCCTTCTTCAGCAGGGACACACAAGGATTAGGAGACAGGAAAGAGAAGGCAGAAATACAATATTAGACAATAAACAGACACCTTTGTTCGTGGGTTTGTGGGGTTTTGTTTTCCTCCCAGCTGAGGACAGAAGAGTAAATCTGACACATAAATGGAATCAACAGCTGCAAAGATATCCCACATCAGATCCTGGCCAGTTCTAGCAGCAGGAGTTTTGAACCTCTTCAGGGACAGTTACCATCAAGTGTTTTTAAGAGAATAAATTCTTTTAAGATACAATAGTTTAACAGCAGGGGAAGCCTCACATTTTTTGATATGAAAATACAGAAATACATTCTAGAACAGGGGTACACGTCATTCTGAACCCCAGCTGGGTAGAAAGTAGCCTGTCTGAGGAAGCCAACTGAGCCCAGAACCCAACTACCAAACAGACAGGGTTCTGGTGAACAACAGGTGATATGCTGGGTTTACAAAGGAATTGTGTGTATTTACTCTCAAAATTAAGGAAACATAAGGTATTGGCAGATTAAACAGAATGTACTGGGTATTTAACATACTGTGCAGAGAAGGATTCTTCATGTATAAGCCATAAATGAAGGACAAACAACCATAATCCTTCATTTCTAAGGCAAGGAAGAGTTGGTTCAGGAACTTCTGCAAAAAATCTCTGTATGGTCAGGGAGAACTAAGGTTCTGTGTGCTGGAAATGGCCCCAACTTAGAGTGGAACAATGGATTTTTGAGAAGATGCTTTGATTGAGAGAGGGAGACAAACAACTTGCAGATCACATCAGCGTCCTCGATGGAACAAAGGCATCACCAACACTCTCAGTAGCATCCTAAATAAAGGCATCTCATTTCCTATGGCCAAGACAGATTTACAGCTTCCATTTCTTCTCAGTGGAGAAAAACAGCTGATGCAAAACCTTTTTTCTTTAAGCCATAATTTAATGGTCACCCTAAGGCTGCAGGAACTGGCACTACCGATAAAAGAGGCTATTGTCCTACAAAGGTCATAGAATCACAGAAAGATTTCATTTGGAAGGAACCTCTGGGGCTCACCAAGTCCAGTCTTTCCACTCAAAGCAGGGCTTACTTCAGAATTAAATCAGGTTGCTCATCACAGCTCTCAATACCATATTTTCTTTTCTGGGGGTTGGACAACCCTACATACACCTGTGCAGTGACCCATTCAGAGAATTGATATGGCAAGCTTTGACTGTGGGAAAACATAAAAGATTTCTTTTAGTTATAGGCCCTTGGGCAATCTGGTTCACCAGGAGACTGCACAAAATCTAGTCCAAGCAGACAGGAGGCAGCAGGCCCAGGGCAGGACCATCCTGGGGGAACAGTGTTTGCTTATGTCCATTTGGAGTGATCACAGATTACAGGATGTTGTTCTGTTGCTCCAGCACAAAGTATCTCTCTGTCTCAGAGGCCCAAAACAGGACTAAACACAGAGGAGAAAAGGAATGGACTGCTCCAAGGAAGAGAACCAGCCCTTCCAACCAGAGCTCCTGCTACTCCAATAGGCTATTCCCAAGGAACAGCAGAAATCCTTTGAGCCAGCATTGGTGCTGACTGCTCTGCTGGCACTGAACTGTCTTGAGCTTACAATGTGAGAAGTGTGGTTGGATTCAGACACTTCTTTGGGAGAGAACAGGAAGCACCTTTCCCTTGCACTCTCTGAGAATCCATCTCTTCAAAGCAGCTGCCCAGAAGCTCCTCAAGTGTGCTGCAAATGTGAGTAGGAAAGGGGGAGATGGCAGGGCTCATGCTACCACTGCTGAGTACTTCATCCTCAGGACTGCTTGAGTGGCTGAAGAGACTCTTTACAAGTCATGGAGTGACAGGAAAAGAGGGAATGGCTTCACACTGACAGAGAGCAGGGTTAGATTGGATATTAGAAAAAAATGATTCCCTGTGAGGGTGATGAGGCCCTGGCACAGGCTGTCCACAGAAGATGTGGCTGCCCCATCCCTGGAGCTGTTCCAGGCCAGGTTGGACAGGGCTTGGAGCAACCTGGGATAGTGGAAGGTGTCCCTGCCCATGGCAGGGGGTGGAACAAGATGAGCTTTAAGGTCCCTCCCAGTTCTATGCTTCTGTGACTCTACTTAGTGATGGATTCAGGTGACCAGGTCTCTAAACCAGGAAAAACAGTCATTGAAATCCCAGGCAGAGGCTGATGCAGCTGAGCAAGTCATCTGTGCAACAAACATTACTTTGGAACAAAAATATCCTTCCCGTGGGATGGATGGGATGTGAATACCAACCAATACCTGTTTGAGTACACAGAACAGCTCCACTGGTGTCATTCCCTCAGAGATTTGAGCTGTCAGAGCCTATTTGACTAGGCAAGGACTGAGAAATACATCCTCAAAATATTAGTCCTAATCCAAGGAGACCCCACATTACCCTCAAGCCACATATTTGTGACCCCCCCAGACACTCACTGGAACAACAAACAGAGTTGTGAAACCATGTATGGGTTACAGACCCAAAGAAATGCCAGCACACCTAGAGCCCAGCTTCAATACCCTCCAACCCACCATTTCCTTTAATTCATTACCAATCCTAAGCATAAAAACTTTATCAATCACTATTATCAGTAATTACTCCTAGGGAACACAAAGCAAGCAGTCCTGACAAACAGATTTATGATGACACTTTCAGGAACCAGAAAGAGGGATTTATGCCTGTTCTGGATTATTAAGTACCACCCATTCCTAATTTTTCAGTGAAGACTAATCCTATAGATGGATGCTTTAGAAGTAATAAATTATGCAATATCTCTCCTGGGAGATGGATAGGGAGGAAAACTCAGTGCTGTATCTCAGCTAGGAATCATTCCTGTAAGTAAAATCATATTCAATCATTGAGAAGAAATACCTTGAAATTAAAGAGACCACAAAATTGCTAAGGTAGAACAGGCAAGAAGCTTATACAGACCAGCAGTGATTCCCATTCTGGACTCCAATGGCAAAACCAAATGGAAGAGGAAAAATGACAGGATAATGGCTCAGTTGGTATCTTTCACTGCAGCTTCATGGGTTTAAAGCAACACACTGGAGAGTTAAACAGCAAAACCCTGAGTTATCCTCTGCAGAGCTGGTGCTTCAGTCTCTGATAGATGGAGTTGAAGAAAGGAACAGAGACTGCAATTGGAGTCTTCAGAGATCCCTAAGACATGTATTCTACCTTGACTGAAGCAAATGGCTTTAAGGGACCATAGAAATCAAGAATTTTAGTTAAGCTGAGATGTAACAACTACACAGCAGAACTTTAAGAGGAAATTTCTCTTGACAGAGTTCCACTAGAGCTGCTGCCACAATATCCCTTCACAATTTTTGGAGCAAAAATTCCAAGACATTGATTTACACCCTCTTTAGCTACCTGAGATGTATCAGCCCTGTGTGACAGAGCACCCAATTTCCACCATTTCCCAGAACATGACCATTTTTACATCATTAGACACAAGGTTTCACTTTCACAGAGAGGAGTGGAGCCAGGTGACAAGCTGATTCCTCATCACCATCCCACACAGCCTGCTGGAAATTATACAAGCTGAACACACCTAAGCCTGCAAATAAGTGGCATGTGCCCAGTGTAGCAAGAAAACAAATTAGGGAGATGAAGTTAGAGCCAGGGTTGGAACAGTTATTGCAGGAAAAGTTTGTTTCCGGTATTGTTGAGATTAATAAACTTTCAATCAATAAATTATCATAGTAGATAACTTTTTTAATTCTTTGTCTTTGTTTTTAGGTGAAAATGAAGCTTAAGCAGGCTATCACACATTAAAAAAACACTCTGAGATAAGTTGTAGCAAGTGTGAACATAACTGACTAAGGCTTGTAAACTGCTTTACACAGGGATTTAGTAAAATAAACTTTCTTTTCATTATGCTAAATAGATTAGAAAGCCAATAAGCTCATACTTTATACTTTCATGCATGCAAAATTATTTCTGTCACTGCACTGCTCTCGATGACAGACTGACTTAAATTAGAAACAAAATAACAAAATACCCATTTTTCCATAAAGCCAGCTAATCACTGGGAAAAAAAAAATGGTCGATTTTCTTCACTTCAAATATTTAAATAAAGATTAGCTATCTTTTTAAGACAACTATTATAGCTTAAATGTAATTTATGAGCTTAATGAAGCTATTACTGGACATAATTTGATTACAGTCTATGTCATCAAATGTCATTTGTCCTCAGGACACCAGGCTTGGATAACACTGAAGTCCATCAGATCTTAAATCCTCTTAATGGTGTTATGTGTCAAAGGTATACCATTATTTTCCCCTGACAATTTATATACATTTCTAATCTTCTACTTTTAGTTAGAGCTGTTTGACAAATGAAGAGGCAGGGAAGTTAAATGTTGGAATTAAAGAGGGATCAAGTGAAAAATGGATTGGGTGTTGCAGAGACTACTCCTTACACACAAGCAGCTTAAGCACTCTGATTTCCATGGAATTTCATCCCACCAGGCTCCAGTGGTGCTGTCCCTGGGTCCCAGGGACCTCTCTGACCGAGTTCCAGCTCTGGTGCAGCTCTGCCAGGCTGCCAGGGCACTCACCCTTTGTCCTGGTGGGTCTGGGCCTGTTCCTCAGGCAGCTGTGTGGGGTGATTTTCCTGGGGTACTTTCTCAGCTCGGAGTTAGCTCCATTCACATACAGAGAAAATCCTTTTTCCAACTGCTCCAGTCTGATTTGCACGGGATCTTTTCTTTTTAACCGCTCCTGCAGCCTGAAGGAGAAAGGCCAATAATTCATCCCTGCACAGTGCATACACAGATGGTCAGATCTTCAATAAATACAACAACACACCATGTCACAAAGCTGAAAAATATGTTCCCACTTCAAGGAACCCTTTCAGAATACATCTTCCATGCTCTGTTTCTGTTCTGTAACGTGTGTATGAGCACCCACACACTGTGACAGATGAAGTTTGACCAAGCTTTTCCTTTCTGAGGTTTTTTCCATGTTATTTCTTATTTCACATGATTTTTTCCATTTGGTATTTCGCATATTTAACCTTTCTTCTTAAGAATTTTAAAGAATTTCACTTATAATTTCAAAAAGCTTAAAAATTGTTGGCCTCTTTTCAAGAATAAAATGATGATTTGTGTTTTGAAACTGGAGGTGGAAAGCCCCCAGCCAATACTGCAGTTAGAGATACCAAAAAATTAAATGCTGGTTAAAATAATATCAAAATAATGCCTTTCCATGGGCTCAGTTTCAGGTGCTCTCCCTCTTCCAACTCTCATTTTCTCTCCTTTCACCATGGGTTATACCCAGTTCATGCTAATTCCTTTGCTGAGGTGACATGCAGGCCAGGAGGTTGGCATCATGTGGGTGACAATTTGTGAATTCCCCTGCACCACCTGGTTTCCCTCTGACTCCAGGATGGGCCAATCCACAGGCCAAAGTCCCCCATGTATCTGTGCTGTGACACAAGCCACCTTTTCCCAAGAGCATCCCCAGCAGTCAGAATTAGAGCTCTGATACCAAGGATGCACGTTGGTTTAACCATTAAATAAACTGGTTTTGTCCTTTTCTAAAACTGCTTTAGGATACTGTATAGGAAAGAAACCTGTGGTCACAAAAATAGGTTGGTTTTTTAACATAATTGTGGCCTTCAAGGTCTTTTTACCAACCCAGTTGTCATATAATTTGATTAGAAATCTCTTAAAGGAAGGAATCCAGCAAGAAAGTTCTGTAGACTCCTCTAAAATAAGCTATGAAGTTCACTTGTCCAGGGTATAGTGACAGGAACACATGAACAAAGAGGAAAAGAAATGTTTGAAACTTGTCTGAAAAACATTGGAGTTTGCAAGGGCAACCTGGCTGTCCTTATTTCCCACTTTTCTGTATTTCTGACAACATAACAACTGTGCCTCATAACTACATCCTCACAGAGCATGAGCTGCCAGTTACTTCTGAATCTACAACCTCTTGCTCTAACAAGCAAAAATCTTCCCTGTCGCTGTAGAAAAAGTTGCTATTTTATTAATAAATGTATTTATAATTTAAATGCTGAAGAAACATTGTGATCTCCTCTAGAAATAAGAACTTGTAGCAAACAAAGAGAAGAAGAGAGAAACACCTGAATGTTTTAAGGCACAGCAAGTCAGACTTTGTATCACAGCTTCTGATATTCGATAGAATACAACAAATATTTCATACTCAAAATGGAAACAAATGCGAATATTACCGGTTTCTCTGCTGAAGGGATATTAAATATTCGTCATGTTTTTCATCAAAGTCAGTCACCATGTCTTAACATAAACCTGAAATGAGAATATAATGGTCACACTGAATGATTTATTGTGGAGTACCACTGGTTTTGCACCCTCAGTAGATGAGAAGGCTATAAACTGAAAAACATTCCTCTTTCAACTATGCATAAAGCTGTCAAGGCTGTAAATAAAGCTCCTGAAGAACAGAGGAAACAGTAGTTGTTTTACTTATTTTTCAGAACCCTTCACAATCTATGGAAGAACCAAAGAAACCTAAAAGTAGAAGGCATATGCCATGACAAGTTTATAATGTCAGACCTGGCAAGCAAGACAACCCTGGGGCACAGCTGAAGAGCTGTGCCCAAAGCCCAGCTGTGGAAGGAATTCTCTGAGCTGCTACTACTTGTTAGGCCAGTTCATCCTACAGCTTATTCACTGCTGAGGCTGTATATCTTTGAAGTGTTTAATTAAAGATTTTACCTGGCTTGCCATTCAGGAAACATGAATTTTTCCAGCAATCCTCACCACACCGCTGCCGCAAGTTGTGCCAGGGTGTGCTCTTACATTAACTGTCTCAAGTTTAAATGTGCCACCAGCACGTTTCGTTGAGCTCTGCAGCAAAGAGAGAACCGCGTGTTTTGTCTCTTACCGACCGCAGGGCAGCTCTGCCACAGCCCGGCCCCAACGCGGCTCGGCGGTGCGGGGAGCACGGGGAGCCCCGGACACAGCCCAGGATAGACACGGAGCCGGGATACAGAGCCCGGACACAGCCCAGGATGGACACGGACCCGGGACAGAGCCCGGGCACAGCCCAGGATGGACACGGACCCGGGACAGAGCCCGGCACAGCCCAGGATGGACACGGACCCGGGACAGAGCCCGGGCACAGCCCAGGATGGACACGGACCCGGGATACAGAGCCCGGACACAGCCCAGGATGGACACGGACCCGGGACAGAGCCCGGACACAGCCCAGGATGGACACAGACACGGGACACAGTCCCCAGGCACAGCCCCGGACGGACACGGACACAGATCCGGGACAGAGCCACCAGACACCTCGGGCGGACACTGACCTCGGACAGAGCCCCAGGACGGCCACGGAGCCGGGACAGAGGCCCCAGATGACACCGACACCGGAGAGACCCCGGACAGAGCCCCCAGAGGACAATAACCCCGCACAGAGCGGGTCCTAGGTGGACCCGGACCTGAGACGGACACTGACCCCCGGACAGAGCTCCCGGACGGATACGGACCGGGGAAAGAGACCCCGGACGGACGCAGATCCCGGGGCAGAGTTCCCGGACACGGGACACGGACACTGACCCCGGACAAACGCTGACCCCGGACAGACACGGCTCCCAGGCAGACACGGGACACGGACACTGACCCCGGACAAACGCTGACCCCGGACAGACACGGCTC
>VZRH01001377.1:169520-208930 GCA_013397555.1 Urocynchramus pylzowi | reverse complement strand
CCTGGCCGCCCGCTCGCCGCCCTTCCCGCTGCCGCTGGAGCCCGACACCCAGCAGCTGCTCTGGGCCGCGCTCAGCGCCCAGCCCGACGTGCGCTTCTACCTCCTGCCCCGGCCGCGCCCGCCGCTCCGCCTGCACGACCGGTGAGGGCAGCGAGCGGGCGGCCCCGGCCCCTTCCCGCCGGAGAACCCGGGACTGGTTGCTGGGCAAAACATGGGCCTGATTACCGGGCTAAACCCGGGTCTGGTCGCCAGGCTAAACCCGGCCTGACTACCGGGCTAAACCCGGGTCTGGTCGCCAGGCTAAACCCGGCCTGACTACCGGGCTAAACCCAGCGTGGCTGAGGGGCTAAACTCGGCCTCATTACCGGGCCAAACCCGGCGTGGCTGAGGGGCTAAACCCGGACTCATTGCCGGCTAAACCCGGCCCGGTTGCCGTTCTCGCCCAGGCTTTGCTGCAGCAGCTCCTCGGTAGCCGGTGACAGCAGGGTGACAGCAGGCAGGGCCGAGGGTGGCTCTGAGCCGCTGTTCGGGTGTTATACAAAGAATTGTCACTGTTCGGGGGTCAGCCTTAGGAATAGGTTGCCCAGGGAGGTGGTGGAGGCACCATGCCTGGAGGTGTTTAAGATCTGGCGCTGGGTGATGGGTTTTAGGGGTCACAGTGGTGGTGCTGGGGGATGGCTGGGTAATTTTAAAGGTCTTTGTCAGTTTTGATGATTCTATTATTTAGGAGACCTGTATATGAGTCCTGGCCTGATTTCCATTCAAATGACTGCTTGCTGCTTAGGTACAGGCAGAATTTGTATGTCCTGATCAGCAGAGAGGATCTACCTGTCATTTTCCTTACCTGTGAACTATGTTTCTCTTATTCCTACGACTTTTCTTGTTCCCTTCACATCTTTGAGTTTCCAAAGATTAAGTAATGCATCTCCCTCCTTCTGCATGCTGAAAAGGTGTGGTCGTGCTTGAGGAGTACCGCTCTGCTCTTCATATTTTTCCAGTTTGGAGGTTTCAAAGGAGCTTCATTTTTCCAAGATAATTCCTAGAGGTATCAGCATTGTCTCTGACAATCCTGTATTTCTCCTTGCTTGGTTAAATACTGGCTCTTTGCTTTTATTTCAGATATGAAGAAATAGACCTGGAGACAGGAATATTGGAAACAAAAAGAGATCCTGTTTCTTCAGATGATATTTATCCTATCCACATGATTTTGGATAACAAAGACGGCATACAAGGTTCCTGCCAGTATTTTAAAGAGAGAGTAGACATCACTGATCAAATAAGGAAGAAGGATTTGCAGCCTTGTTATACTTACAAAGAAGCTGTTGGAAAGTGAGTGAAATCCTTACATCTGGCATTAAAATACTTTTAAGTTCTAAAATTTAGTCCTTGCTCAGTTTGTACAGATGATATCAAGAATGGTGTTTGTGGAGAGAAGGGGATTGATCTCTCTGTTTTTATGGAGCCAACAACAAGACATTACTTTTCCTTCTGTTTCTTAGATGGGGAGAGAAATTAGTCATTGTTGCTTCCCAAGAGCAGCGTTACAGAGCTTTGATAGGCTGGGAGGGGGACCCTGACTTGAAACTCCCTGACTTTTCCTACTGCATTCTGGAGCGTCTGGGCCGAGCTCGGTGGCAGGGAGAGCTGCAGAGGGACCTTCACACTGGGGCTTTCAAGTAAGTTTGTGTCTTGCTCTGAGAATTAAATCCAAGGTTGTTTTTAACTATTCCTGTGAATATTTGAACTCTCATCTATGTTGTAGTGCTTCATGCTTACTACCAGGAGTGCTTGGTTTGGTAGAACTGTACTGGTCTCATCCTTGAGTTCACTGTCCTTCCTGATATTTTCACAGAGAGCCAAGAATTTGTCTGGTGGGTCACTACACCCAATAGGTTTCTATTGTGAAACTTCTTGTTTTTTCTAAGTAACTTTTTCTTCAAATTTGGGATGGAAAAATTATTTTCATTTCCTTTTCTAAATTGCTGTCTAAGTATCTTACCCATGTTCTGAAGGGATTCTTGGACAGCCACCTTTTGTCCACATCATTTCCCTGTGTGACATCTCCATTGAGAGGGAGGCTGAGTTGCCAGCTCCCAAACTAGGCCGTGTATTTTGCTGATGGAGGAGCATTCCACACCTTCTTAGACAACTTCTGGATGTGTCCTGAAGTTCTGGAGAATATCAGCATTGCTCTAAGGGACATGAGGGGGATGTAGCTTGCACACCACCTGGCATTGTTTTTTGCCAGTTAGGGAGCTCTTGTAGGTAACTGAGATGATGGACACAGAGGGGAGAACTTTTATGGGTGCTTTTCTGTCAGTTTGGTGGCCCAAGCCAGCTCACCAAAGAGGGAAATGAGTCCCAGAGCTGTTCCAAGGAGGGCAGTGACTGCAGCATAGCCATGAGTTAGAAAGAGAGGATGGAAAAGGAGGACATGGAGATACAATGCTGATTCAACACCCTCATCAAACCATGTCATGACACTCTGTGCCTAAAGGCTCTAGGTTAAAATCAGAGGTATTTCTCTGTTTAATTGGATTAACTATGAAAATAAATTTCACAGGTTTTCTTAATTGTGGACTTCCTCATTTTGAGTTGTCACTTTGAAAATCAGCAGATGTTACTGAGGCTGTAGGTAATATAGGTAAAGCATTCTGGGTACTGGATAATTAGAATTTGTTTGCAGAAGTTGCTATTCCTATAGATATCTTGCCATCTTTTCTTTAGAGTGGATGCTGGAAAGCTTCATTATCACAGGAGGGTGTTGGACAGAAGTGGTCTGATAACGATGCAGTCCCACGTCATCCGACTGCCGAGTGGAGCGCAGCAGTACTCAATTCTGCTACTCCTGACTCGCTTCCATGTTGATAGGTATGGTTTAAGGGTCTCCTGGGTACTCTTTGGCCTATTACTGTGATGAGGGATTGTTCTGTTGTCACAGAACCATCAAGGTTTCCTGGAATTGACGCTTTCCAATTTATCAACTCCTCTTCCAAATGTGGGACACTTTAAAATTTGTCTTGGAGCTGTAAACAACAGGTTCTTCTAGTGCCTGTCACCTGCCTGCATAAACATAATTCTTCTTTTTGTAGCTTGAATCATTCCGTTCATTTTGATTGTTTTCACTTAAACACATTTCTAGTCAATTTTTTGTTTTGTTTTCCTATCTTGTTTATGATTAGAACTTGTGCTTCTGTGGGTTGCCACTGAAGTAACAGCTTGGGCTTAGTCATTGTTTCCTCTTTGAGGTCTTTTCTTAGAGACAAATTATCTCATATGCTATTCACAGGAGGAAAACAAAACTAGAATTCCTAAACCAATCTGAGAATACCTAGCATACTTTCTCTAGTGACTGACAGTTTCTAAAGCTACAACTTGTGTTTTTGAAGTTATATGCATACTTACATGTAAAATAATTCTTTTTTTTGGTTAGGAGGAGCAAATATGATATTCTAATGGAGAAGCTCTCAAGTATGCTAAGTGCTCGTTCAAACCAGATGGAAACATTAGGACACTTGAGGGAAGAATTGGTGAGATTCATTACTCTTTCAGATTCTCACTCAGTAGAATCTAGATGCTGAGTATCAAAGGCACTCATTCATGCTACCTGCTTCAAAAGTTGCACAAAATTCTGGGCTAGGATAGCAAAAGAAGGATTTTAAAAGCCTACCAGATCAAGCTGCTCTTGGTGTTTGTCATAGGGAAGCAGTTCTGTTCCAACCACAGCCTCAGAAATGTTTTGTCAATGGATGTCATCATGCAGTTCTTACTTTTCCACTGCTGTTCTTTGGGTGGATGGCAGAGCTGGAGGGATACAAGAGACTCAGGAACATCTCAGGTTCTGCACTAAAAGGCTGTTAAGTTTCTTATGGATATCCTACCCCAAAATATGGTTGTGAGAATATGAATGCCTTTGATACCAGTCAGCAGCAGGTGAAGCTTTTGGGCTGCAATGACTTTTGCCATTTCTCTTTGCATCAGGGCCTTTGTGAGAGAACCTTCAAACGTCTCTATCAGTACATGATGAATGCTGGCCTGGCCAAGGTTGTGTCTGTCCCCTTGCAAGACATAAACCCCAGTGGAGGACCCTACAAGACAAAGAAAGGTCTTGGTTTTGCTCTCTTTTTGTGTGATTACATTGATGCCATTCTATCTATGAGCTTCATACCTTAAAAGAGGTGTAAGTAAAAAATCTGTCCACACAATTATGTAGGTAAGTGTGCTACTGAAGTTAAAATGCTGCAGCCCACTTGAATTAAGCATTTGTTTCAGATTTTTAAGGAGTGAATATCATCAAGTTTGTTGGATATCAATGTAAGCTGTGGTTTGGGACCTGATAAGACTGCTCAAGCAAATACAAAGAGTAGGAACAAAGCAGTCTGCTGACCTTTCAGGTTGGAGTTAAATGACAAGTCAATAAACTTGACAAAAAAATACAAAGACTTAATGTTGAAAAGAAGGCTCCTTATGAAATAAGTTAAAAAATAGGCCATTCTTGGTTATGACTTTTCCTGAAAGTCATGAGAATGCAAAGCTTCTCTGAAATTTTCTATCGAATTATGGAAGTAAGGTCTTACAGCACCTGGAATTCACAGAACACAGAATATTCTGAGTTTGAAGGGACCTCCAAGGATCATTAAGCCCAGCTCTTAAGTGAATGGGCTATACAGGGGTCAAACCCACACCTTTGGCATTATTATCTCACCAGCTGAGCTGATAACAGGGTTGAGGTATGTGAAATACCCAAAATTGCTATCCAAAAAAGCCACAATCTGCTGAGGGGTGGTTTAATGCATAACCAGTTTTGAATGCAAATTTAATGGGTTCACAGGAACTGCTGATAACTTCCAAACATGTAGTGGAGAGACAAAGAGCAGGACTGCATGAGGAAAGGGAACAAAAGAAAGCAACTTTTCTCAGGAAAAGTTACAGATAAAACTTGCACAGGGAAAAAACTAAAAGAAATAATAATGGAAAATATGAGAAAGGGTAGTACCTCCAATGGAATTAATACAATTCCTGAAGGAAATCTAAACCAAATCCTTAATCACAGAAAATCCTAAGAGGCAGATTTGCAGGGTTAAAAAGAAAATAGTTCTGAAAGATGAAGTGTCTGGTTTAGAGATATAATGAACTGTTTATGAGAAAAAAAAATAAATCTGATATGAACTAAATCTGATATGAACTACATTGCAAATTACGTAGTCTTTGTGAATGGGAGTGATCTTAGAGGAGCAAGTGAAAGAACCACTAAAACCATGAAAAATTCCAGAAGACAAAAAAGAGTGCTGATAACATGGAGTTGGATTAAGGCTGTCGATAAGACAAATTCCTTCAAATCTCTTAAGTCTGGGGAAAGGAATTTCTCTGTAGGGAAAGTGTTTTCTGAACAAAGAGAAGCAGAGGCCAAAAGTAGGTACAGCATCAAGGATGGCTGAGAGAGGTCTTTCAGGGGTGTTCTAATGAGCTGCAAACACTTGGAAATAACGCCCAAAAGACTAGACAGCACTCCTAAAACATAGTTTATAGGTAGGAGTAAAAGCATTTAACTTGCAATTAAGGTATTTACTTAGAAGACAAGAAAATACAAGTCCACTTACAAACCTGGTGTCAGCCCCCAAGGCAGTGGTGTTTTATGCTCTGTCAGAGATTGACAGAACAGCAGCTGCATTTACTGCTTAAATTTGTTGGGAAAAATGCCACTTGATGAGTCTTTCACTTGAATGATAATTCCATCTTACAGATGTAAAAGCTGAAAATCCACAAAAATGCCTTAAAAACACTAGGTATTAAAGGAGGATGAATTAGTGATAGCTGATTTTCAGCAGAGATCAAGATAGTTTAATCCCTGGAGTTATAAAGGAAAGAAGATAGAAATATGTGGGACACACTGAGGATGAAGCCAGAGCATCTGCTATGGGAAGAATGTTATTGGGCAGCAGGAGCTAAAGGAAAAGGAATTGGTTTGTTTGGGGGGATTTCTTTTCTATGGGGAGTTTTTTTTTGTTTGTTTTTTTTCAACTACTGCTTCCTGTGAAAATTAATGGGCTGTAGAAATATAAAGGATATAATAACAGTGCTTGCAACCCTACCAAAATGTCAGCACTTAAGTCCTAAGCAGCATCCTAGGGAAGAAATTCATCTTGAGGAAAAATAATGGAATCATGTGGCCTGGAGCACAGTCACATGGTGAAGTGGCTGTGGGTTAACTTTGTGTCAGCTGGGCATCAGTAACTGCTCAAATGTATAAACACAAGATAAAATTCATCAGCTGAATCCTTAGTGATTCCAACCTGGGCTTTTCACAGCAGTGACAGCAGAGGAGCAGGGTGGCTGGGGGTGTTCTCCCCACTGCTGCAGGATGAACTGGCTGCTTCTGCAGCAGCTGCTGAATCACTGCAATTTGCCAGGGTGGCAGTGTCCAGCAACCCAGTCAAGTTACCCCTGGTGTGAGGAGCTCCAGCAGGAGCTCAGTGACACTGAGGAGAGCAGGAGCTCAGCTCTCCTGCAGCCATTTCTCCTCACTCTACCCTCTGCTGGAAGGTCCCAGTGAGTGGAGAGCTACCACAGCATAGCTGATGGACAGGAGCAAGCTAAGATATGCAATTGAATCATCTACAGGAATCTTGTGGCTGGTGGGCAGCAGTGTGTTCTGTCCATGTGAAAAGGAATAGGTTAATATCCAGTGAGTGATCTCCCAGTCAAATATGTGTTCTCCAGATGTAATTCTGGGGATCAGCACTTAATCCCTCCATTGATTTATTTATGCTCTGGAAGTTTCTCCTGCTGGACAGTCCTAGCATTGGCACAGATGTGAAGTTTGGAGCACCTCAAAAATTCACCTGATTGCCAGATTCACACAAAGGGAAAAGCTGTTGCAAACCTTTCCTATAAATACCCAGCTCTCTTTAGTCATTTGTTCCCCGTTGCACTGCTACTTCTTCATGTTGAGAAAAAAGTAAAATAGTTTAAAGCTGTGCACAGCCCCTGCACTTTGTTAGGAGTTGTTACTAACACTCATTTTTCACAGGGACTGATGTCATGGTCCGTTGCCTTAAACTGCTGAAGGAATTTCGGAAGAAAATGGAAGATTATCATGATGATGATGAAGAGATCATCACAAAAGTTGTTCAGCCTGTGGATATTGTTTGTGAAAGGGATATGCTCACCCAGGCTTATCAGTTAAGTAGGTGATTTAAGACATCTGAAGACTTTTCCCGTTACCTCCTTACTCCTTTAGTATAAAAGATATTTGTATATTGCAGGTGTTCTTACATTTTAGTGGCTTTTGTATCAGAAAGTGTAATTTTTTCATAGCAAAATGAGCTTTATATCCAGATTAGACTGGAGATGCTGCCACCTGTTAGCCCTTTCTTGGAAGCTTAGCAACTACCCAGCAGAAACAGGATGTTGTGATGGGATGAGAAAAGATGAAGCAAACAGTGTTCATTATTGTCCTATCTCTTTTCCTTTCCAAATGGAAAAATTAATATCTAACTGTGGAAAGCTGCCAGGGGAAAAAAATCATCCATGCTTCTAATTTGAAGCTGTCACCTCCATACCTCATTCTGCTGGGCACTGCTTCATGTAAAATTGTGGTTTATGACAGTATTGGGCTGAATATTTTATGTGTCTGTAAAACTGTCTTTAGTTAGTAGGGAATCTTAAATTTAATATTCTGGCATATAATGTTGTTCAGGAAGATATTAATGTGTATAGAATAAGATATATATAAAATTCAGTCAAATTATTTCCCTGAGATATTTTTTTTTGTTTTCCTTTCTGCAACAGTTGAAAGTAGAGGAACCAAAGGTATTTCTCAGGCTGAACTTCGCCTGGCTATGAATGTGGGGAAGCTGGAAGCCAGGATGCTCTGTCGTCTTCTGGAGAGGTACAAAGTTGTCAAGGTGAGGCTAAAATAAAATAATTCAGATATTTACTGAAACTGAAGGTACAATTTTGGTTACTCTGGGAATAACATTGTTAACCTCAAATGTTAGAAACAGCAGAGATTTGAGAATGACAAGTGGGAGAGTCCTGTTTGAAAAGAGAATTAATTCAGTTGAGTAAAAGGTGTGTAAGGCAAGGGTTCAGTATTAGGATTGCATCCTGCTCTAATCAGAGCACTGAAGAATCTTCTCAAAGACCCTCTGTCCATATAAGACCATTAATCTACTTGCCTTTTGAAAATACCAGGAAATTCTGGAGCAAAATAGTTACTTCTCTAGGAGTTATAATGATTAAACTTCTTATTTCCAGATATTTCAATGTTTTTTTATTTCACCAGACAAATCCAGCTGTCATGTCTTGCATTTACCCAACAGTCCCTTTCCACAAAGGCAGGATAATTGCCATCTTCCCTCAATGGGGAATCTTTTTAGAAAAATCTTGTCATTCAATAAAGGGTTCTGCAGAGTTAAAAACAAGTTGTATAAACCATTGGAATATCTATACATGTTTTCCCCCAGTCATCTGTGAAAATGAAATCTTCCCTTATTGACTGGTGAAGTGTGTGAGTTTGTAGATCCTTGTAAGCTCCTGTTGGAGCAGACAGGGCAGCAGCACTTCCACTGAAGTCTGAGTCACTCAGGGAGCTGCAGTGCCCTTATTTCACAAACATTTTTGTTCTGAAAAAAAATTGATTTCTACTCTGAATACACACAGTTTGTTCTTCCTTAGACTTTCTCCATCCCACATACTGTAGGAGTTGCATTCTAATACACTGGTAATGCAGATTTGTTTATTTTTCAGGCACAGAATTCCTTTTGATTTCTCCTCCTGAAGGTTAGGGACATTTTTGTTACTTAGAAAAAAATAATATTGTATCTTTTGATGGGTGGGGAATAACACTGAGAACATTTTCCTTCTGTTGATGCTGGAGAACACTGATAGAATGGAGAAGCAAGGTGGTAAGGTAACATTCCAATTGTTTCCTCAGGGTTTTATGGAGGATGAAGGTCGGCAAAGGACAACAAAGTACATTTCCTACATTTTTGCAGAGGAGAGTGATTTAAACCGTCAGTTTGAGAGGGAGAAGGCCAGGAGTGAGCAGCTGGCTACAGTTACTTTGGCTCTGGTGCCAGAAGATTCCCCACCTGTGGAAGATGCATCTCCTGGAGAAGAGGAGACTGTGGCCTCAGAGTCTGACAATGAGGAAGAAGGGAAGGACAGGAAGAAGAGAGGAAAAGGTCAGAAGGCCAGCTCTGCTTCTCCCATGAAATCACGTGTCCAAGATGATGTCCATCAGACAGCACCAGCCAAAGGTACCTTGTGATTTGGAAATCTGGAGAACAACCTGCATTTTTCTTATGGATCATTTTATTAAAGAACAAATAACATGTCATTAGCTTCCATTATGGCTTTTGGTCATGTATTTATTTTTAAGCCTATTTGGTTATTTCCCTGCTTTGCCCCCAGATTGTTCTGGTTTGGAACACCAAGTGTGGTAACCTCTGGAGACTCTCAGAGCTGAAGTGTGGCCTGGTGTCTGTGTCCCAGTAGTGTTTGAGCTGCCTCTCCTGACCCCATGCCATGTCTCCCCTTTTCCCTGAGCTCACACACTGTGTTCCTTGGATATTCAGGGTTGGGATGACTTGACCCACAGCCTTACTCACCTGAGCATTTTGTAACAAAAATGTCTTGTCCTGTGAAGTTAGTTACCTCAGCTTCTTCTCTAGTTATTTGGAACATCTTAGTGTGAAAGCTACCAGCCTTTGGGAGACATTTTTTAAAAATATATAGTGGGGTTTTTTTTGTTTTTGTTTTTGTTTTTTTTTTTACTTAATTTTTTAAACCTGTTTAGATATTCCTAAAACTTCTCTGATAAACTCCAATGGAAGAGAGGAGATCTCTGTTTTGATATGTAGATTATATTTGGAGTAGTATTAAATTCTTACTCTGCTTTGAGTCAGAAAAGTCATGTTTCTGGAGGAATTTGAGAATCTTTCAGACAGAAACTCTCCTTTCTTCAGACAGCAGTTTCTGAATAAGCCCTTCATGATTTTCCAAGCTGTGAAATGGTTTCTGAGTGGAGAGAATTATTTGATGACAGAGAGTTCACTTTTTTTTTAGCTTAACTTTTGGAGGCTGAATGCAGTCTTTCATGGTAAAACCACTGCTTCCAGCAGGGCAGAATGTATGAAAAGTGTAGCAGAATGCTTTTAAGTGCAGCTACCTGGGTAGATGGGAGAATGCCTCTTAGAGAGAAAGCTGAACAGGGAGAGCAGAACAGTTACAAGGCTTTTTGTTCCCAAACCAGGCTCAAAGCCAACAGCTGTGAAGTCTCAGGGGAAGAAGCAGCGTTCCCCTCAAATTCTTGAAGATCCTGAGGAGCTTCCAGACAACATTTCAGGGGATAATTCTACTTTGGGAACTCTAAAGCAGGAGTCCAGTGTTTCTACCTGTGCTCATCCCATGGATGAAGATGGGGATGTGGCTGAGGTGGAGGAAGTCAGACTTGAAGATCCTAAGGTAAGATCACATGTCTTAATATCTTCTTGTTGATACAACTGCCTGAACTAAGTTTTCTGCTCTTATAGCAAGATTTCAAACTAGAGTTTTTGTATTTATTTATCAAATTGTTTTGGGGTTTTTTTTAATGAATTTCAAAGTACATTCATATTTTGGCTGCACTGCATTGTAGATATAAGTGAAAATTTTTCCAGGAGATAGGAAGGTAGATGTCCATGATACAGTTCTGGGTTAGTTCCCTGGTGCCCTCTGAATTCTGTGCTGACTGAATGCATGTCATAGCCTAATGTAGCACACAAGGGCTGCTTATCATGCCCTGTCTGCCTTCCTGGGAAGGGGAGATAAGAGACAATCTTCATCTGAGTAGTTTATTATAAATAAATCCATCCAAACGGGGAATTGCTCAGCTGTTGCTGTGTGAGGAGCCCTCTTCGGCTGCAGACAGGCTGGCTGATGTCCCCTTTTGATGTGCTGTGCTGTCCCCAGAAGCCCTGTGGCCCCAGGAAGGAGAGGCGCTCCAAGGCCGCGGCGCTGGAGCGGCCCCACGAGACCTACAGGCTGCTGAAGCGCCGCAACCTCATCGTGGAGGCCGTGCGGAACCTGCGCCTCATCGAGAGCCTCTTCACGTGAGCTGAGCCTCCCCTCTGGGGTGCCAGGAGCACTGGGGGCTTGTTCCCTTCTGCCTTGGCTTGTCCCTGCTGGCACCACTGCTGTAAGGATGGGGAGGGTGGTTGAATCTTAATCAGCTCTTTGGAAGCAGCAATAGTCCATGCAGATAATTACACAAGAGTGCTTTCGTTCGTTATATGTCTCATAAATACAGATTAAAGAACTCATTTGTCCATTCACAGTGTGCCAAACTTGGGGCTACAATGTAAGGTACAGCACTTCCCTGCTGCAGGATTCTGGCATCTGCATCAGTTTTATCTCTGCACGGTTTCAAAACTTGTTCCTGTATTGTTCTGTATGGACTGGAGAGACTCAGGTTTTCATGTCACTCATCACTGGTCACTGGCATCCTAGCAGGGCCCTCAAAGTTTGCTTTTCAGTGCAGTTTTATGTGGTGTTATATGTCTTCTCCTGACACCTTATCTGAGCTGGAGATACTTCCCTAAATGTTATAATGCCTTTCAGCCCTTTAAGATTTCACCTCTGAAATGAAATGGAAATTCTGGTGCTCTGCTGGATCCTAAATTGGCAGTGCTGTGTTGTCACAAATAGGATTGCACCATCCATCTTCTGTGTCAGTACAGAAGATCCTGGCATGTCAGTATGCCCAGGGCTGCTTGCTGTAGGAATTTAGTAAGAAATCATGGCCATACTCTCCTCTGGTCTGAGATTTTGAAACCTTCTGTCACCTTGTTTAATTGCAGAGTGTTACAAAATTAGAGCCTCATCTGGCACCAGCCTCAGCAGTGATTGATTGAGTCACATCCAAGTGCAGGCTTGGAAGCTATTTCAGGTCTCTGCTGTCCTTTCAGTGCTGCCAACAGGTTCCTCACAGCTTCCTCAGAATCACTGGAAGTTCTGTCCCTCCCAGTCTCTGCCAAGGAAATTTACTGGTGTTTGCTTTCCATTTATTAATTACCAGGATGTGGTAATCCTTCAGAGCAGTTGAAGTCCATGTGTACATTCAGTTATTGCTTCATTCCCTTATTATCCTCCAGGTCTTTTTCAGAATTGATTCCCCAGGACTGAAAGAGCCCAGAATTAGGGCTTGGGACATTTGTGGGAAAGTGCATGGGAACAGGCATGGGGAGAGTAAGGTGTGAGCACACCCCTGCCAATTGTGGCAAGGGAAGAAGGGAGTAGGGAGCTGGCTTCACATGGTGGGATATGTGTGTCTGTATCCATGTTATGAATGCAGGAGTCATTTCTGTGCTCTGAAACCACTGAATAAACCCTTTCTGCCTCAAGCTGAACTGAGCTCACGACTGCAAGAACTGACTGCATTTGTTAAATCACCACCTAAAAAAGCTGTAGGTTCTCCTGACCTTAGGGAGGCTGCATTCGTAATTGCACTGTAGCCATGAGCAGGGGAATCAGGCATTGAGAATTTGCTGTCATCAGAACAGCAGTTCTCCCCTAACAAGGAAAAGCTTGAGTACAAAGAAAATAGAGCTGAAATGTGAAGCAAAGTTCCCAGTTGTCTCCAGCAAAAGGGAATAGGGAGCAGGGACTGTTAAAAGTAGGGAAAGAAATGGCCATTCACCCCACATCCTCTAACAAACCACTTGGGCAGTTTGGAGCATTGCTGGCCTTAAAATGCAAGGTATCTTTGGCATCTTTTAGACTTCAGAAGATGGTGATGGATCAAGAGAAGCAAGAAGGTGTCTCCACCAAGTGCTGCAAGAAGTCCATCGTGCGGCTGGTGCAGAGGCTGGCGCGGGACGGGCTCCTCAGGCTCTACCGCACCACGGTCATCCAGGATGGCATCAGCAAAAAGGTGACAGCACACACTCAGCCTTCATCCCATTTCTCACAGTGCCCTGGGCCTTTTTGCTGGAACACATGGGTTGACTTCACTTCTTGTAGCAGAACCCACAGTAGAGCTACCCAGAGGTTTCATGTCAAACTAAGGTAGTGTGAGAACCAGATCACTACTTTCCATTGGGCTGCAGATAATTGAGACCAAGGAATAGGCCGGAGATCAAAGTCTCTGAATCTCCCTTCCCAGAGGTTCTGCTGCTTATCTGCTCTGTGATTCATGGTTCTTTCCCTGCACCAAAAATCTGTTTAAACCCCTTTTGAAAGCCAAGAGTGTATGAAGAATCCTCAGTGAGCTTCTGAGTTGAAATTTATAGAATGTGATATTTAATTTTAAAATAAAAATCTGCTGTTACTGAGGTTTGTGGAAGTCAGATGTCTGTGGTTGTAGAGCTGAGACTTGTCACTTACTCTGGTGTGAAATGCTCATAAGCAGAGAATTGAATCCACTGAAAATTACCTGCTTCATAATTAGTGTAGAGCACATATGAAACCTTACCAATCTGAATTGTGTGTGTGCTTTCAGCAGCAATACATGTTAGCTTGGCCTTTCACCTAATGAGCTCTGACTTTTCATTTTTCCCTCTAGCCTAGTATTTACAAGTGAAAGTATTTGTTTCTCAGATATTTCAGCTTTTAAAAACCCAAACCCCAAGGTCTGTAGAAATGTCATTAACAGTTTATTGGTATGAAGACCATGTAGTTTGACCTCTTGTTTAATACAAAGTAGCAACAGGAATTTTCATCCAAAAATGAAATTAATTAACTGTTAATCTCAGGATTATGTATCTGATTAAGAGCCAGTATCTCCATAGACACCTTTTGTTTGTGTTGTGCTGCTGTGGGCAGGTGGAGTTTGTTGTGCACCCCTCAGTGAGTCCCAGTGATCCCCTGGTGAAAAGCGCCATCGAGCAGGTGCGGTTCCGCATCTCCAACTCCAGCACTGCAAACAGGCAAGTCAGGGATGCCTGGGATGGCTTGGGGGAGTTTGGCTTATCTAGGATGTGCAAAAATATGCAGAGGAAGTAAACACAAGGTAAGCCAAAAAAAACAAACATAACTTTAGCAACAGAGAAATGGAAGCACGAAGCTGGGGTGACGTGCTGAGATCTCCTGAAGTCAGGAAGAACAGGAAGCTCTGCTTCTTTTTTACCTAAGTGCTCTGTGGTTTTACTACAGGATTAAAGTCCCCCAGACACCAACATCCCAGGACCATGATGAAGAGGAAAACCAGGGACAAGAGGCAGTTCCTGATTCAGGAAATATGCAAGAAAGCTCATGTAAAGCTGATAATAGTCGGCCAGGAAAAACTGATGATAAAATGGGCATAACACAGCTAAAGAACTATCATCCTGTTACAGGTACAGCCACCTTTGGGGTTTCTGTCATCCTTCACCTTCCTATTATTAATAATAATTTCCAGATGTCTTCTAAGATACAAATGGATTTTTTTCTCCTCCTGTAGAAATAAAATTGGATTTATATTAAGCCAGTCTAACTTACCCAATGTTTTCTTAGCTTTTTGTGTTTTTTACAGTTGTGAACGGGAGCATTTGTATTTACTACTACTTCTTTACTATTTGTAACTTAAATCTACTTTCAACTGCCCATCTTTCCTTCCACTTCATATTAGTTTTGCTCAGGGAGCTGTTTCTCCTGTTCTAATCCTCTATTTGTTTCTACTTGGTCTCCCAGTTCCAGGACTTGGGCGTTCTCTTGGCTTTCTTCCCAAAATGCCCCGTTTAAAAATGGTCCACACGTTCCTCTGGTACTTAATTTATGGACACCCTTTAAATGAAACACGGCAAAAAGGAGGAAGCGATGGTGAGAAGACACAAGGGCTGGATGAGAATGCAGCTGTAATTCAAGCACAACCAGATGGGACCTTAGAAATTGTGACAACTGTGGTGAATCCTGAGAGCTCTGCACAGGAGACTGAAGTAGATCTGTCTAATCAAACAGGTAAGAAGTGGCACATCCTGACTTTACTACAGACCTTGCCATGGCTCAACACTGCAAAATAGATAAAAGTCTACTTCAGAAAGGTTTGAATATCAAGGGTGTAGAGAATTTCCAGGTCATTTTGGATTTTCAGACAGTGAACTGCCAGTTGTGTTGTGCTTGAGCAGTCACAGTGAAACTCTTGGTGTGAGAGTTGGGTTTGGTGTGTTCTTGTTGGCAGTGTACGTGGATGACTCGTCGTGGATGCGCTACATCCCTCCCCTGCCCATGCACAGGGAGTTTGGGTTTGGATGGGCTCTGGTCAGTGACATTCTCCTCTGCTTGCCTCTCTCAGTCTTTGTTCAGATTGTACAAGTCAGCTACAAGGTATGGTGCTCTCTTGTTTTCCTTCAAAGTCTGATGATGTCAGCTGTACCTATAGGCTGGAACAAATATTCCCTTAACTGGTTTTAGCAAAACTAGACCCTGGAGAGGAGAGGAGACACTTCAGTCTTTTACAGTAAAAGTAGTTGCTTTTCACAGGCTCACTGAAAAAAAAAATGTAAAGCCCTGTAATACTACAAAATTTTAAGCTACTATTTTGCCAAGAGCTTTTTATAATCTCACTGAATTGTCTGCCTTATTGATTAACAAGAATAATGTTTAAGCATTTTACAAAAGCAGTAAGGTTTACTTAGAAAATATTTTAGTAGGCAATTCTGGTAGCAAAGCTTTGTGCTTGAGGGGGTAGTTACGTTTTGCATTTTGATTAATTTCTAAAATAATTCTAGGTGGAAGGTCTGGAAGATTTTTTAAATGATCCACTAAAAAAGCACACTCTGATCAGATTTCTTCCAAGGCCAGTCCGACAGCAGCTCCTCTACAAAAGGTAAGCAGTTGAGTCAAAATAAGTGGCTGTAGAGAAGAACCAACAGTGGCTGATTGTTTTCTCAGTTATTTCCTGTTTGTGTCAAAGAGAACTGTAGCACTTAAGACAAGGACCATCAATCCTCAAAGGATAGTGTGCCAAACTGTATTTTTCTCTCCCAACTAGAAGGTAATAAGAAACTAATAAACAATATTCATGTATGCTGTCAGGCAGTGCTTGAGAGCTGGGAGGTTCTGTCCTTCATAACTCATGAGCAGGATGTTGCTTCTGTATAAAACACACTCCTGACTGCTGCTAAATTCAGAATTTAATAGGGTCTAAGTGTTGCTGTCCTTCATAAATCCTTCCAGAGGTGCCACATTTCCCAGCTCCTGCCTCTCACACATTCAAGTTTCTCCTCATACTCTCCATGGCACATCTGCCATGCTTTGCTGTTTCTCTTCCAGGAGAAGTAAAACTTGAGGTTGGACTGAAGAAAGGAAAGTGATGTGAATGTGTGGAATCAAGAGCACCATGTTAGTTTTCCCCACAAAGTCACTGCTGACAATTTGTGAATGGTTGGAGGTTTATCTGACATTTCCAGACCTTCAAATGTGCCTTTGGTGGGGGAACAGGGCTGGGCAGTATCAGCAGCCAAGGCTCGTGGGGAGCCCAGGTTTGCAATTCCAAACCTATTGTTAAATCCTAGCTATTAGAAACTGGATTGATGGCATTTTCTGAAATCTGCAGGCTCCATCTGATGGATTGATGCAAAACAATATGACACATAACCAAGCTGTCTCTTCTGCCTCCTTTCACTGAAACTTCTAACTGAGCCAAATTTCTAAGCTTGATCTTTCTGACCCCCAGAGAAAACTCCTGCCAAAATCCAACTCCCATTTAACTGCATTTAATTAGATCTTAGTGAAGTTACATGTGGGCAAAGCTAATTTTTTACAAACTGTCTCAGAAACTAAATCTTGCAGAAGGTTCCTGCAACTGCCAGAATTTTGCCATAGATGTAGGTATGCAGGATGGAAAATGCTGCACTTTCTGCACTGCCAAAGCTTTGAGCAACTGAAAGCAGTTTCTTGGAGCAGTAATTTTAAACAATCTGAGCTCCAAGAATCATTGCCCAGTTCTTCATACATACATGTATGAAGGCCTTTATTTAGCAGTCATGTTTTATTCCTCTTGTGTTCTTTACATAACATGAAATTGTCTGCAGATCTGCTGTTGACCATATTTAATTAATTTTTACATATGTTATTTCTGGCTAATTTTCTTTTTTTGATAGTAAAATTTTGCTTAGTATTTGGTTAGAAATATTAGCTTTGTGACTTTAGGAAAGGAAATTTGGACCCTTGGGGTATTACATGTTTTCCATAGGCTGATAATTCAAGCAAAAATACCACTTCAGAAATTTTGTAACTCGATGGTTTGCTGAAAGCTCAGGTGGCTACATGAAAATGTTGGATTTTCTGGTATCACTTCTCTGTTTTCATGAGTGCTTATTGTAACACTCCTACCATTGCTACAGGAGGTACATCTTCTCAGTGGTAGAAAACCTTCAGAGATTATGTTACATGGGACTGCTGCAGTTTGGCCCAACAGAGAAGTTTCAAGACAAAGACCAGGTAATTTTAAAAAAATTTAAAAGACTCTTCATGAATTTTTCGAGATCTGGGGTTCATAATTACCTTAAATGAAGTACTGATGTTTCAGATGTATGTGCAAACCTCCAGATCCAAGTGATACTGTAAGTTGTGCAGGTAATTTCTCACCTCTTTCTCTGGAAGGGAACTACTCAAATGTATAATACTGAACACTGCACACAGTAATGATCCAGGAGGTCCCAGACTGGCAAGACTTAATGAAAAATGAGTACAACACATTCTTTTCCATCAAGCTGTTAAGCTTGGATGTCTGACACAGAGTAAAGGCACTGATCAGAGTAAAATAATGAGATTTATATGCATCTTTTTAGATAGAGAGCACCTGCAAAGGAGAAAGCAGACCCGACTTTATAAGGATAAGAAAGTTAATGAGGCCCCAAACATATCTATTCCAATCCCAAGTGAGGACTTGCAGGAAATAGCCACTCTCTGGAAACTTGGAATATCCTATGCACAAGGGAGAAAAGAAACTGTTCTAAATCTAGAAAGGAAATGTCTGAATTGCTGTCAAGGGAATTTGGGAATACAGTGCAATAGTGTGGGAATACGTGTGGCTTCGGTCAGAACAGTGCCTGAAAACAGCAAAGACAGAAACTGTCCTGTCCTAACCTAGCTGGTGTGTCCTGCTAATTTCAGTTTCAGTGATGTTTACAGCCTGAGCTGTGCTGTGTCTGGCAGGTGTTTGTGTACATGAAGAGAAATGCTGTGATTGTGGACACCACCATCTGTGACCTGCACTACAACCTGGCACAGAGCAGCCGCCCCTTCGAGCGGCGCTGGTATGTCCTCAACACCCTGCAGGACGTGGAGAACTTCTGGTTTGATCTGCAGTGTGTCTGCCTGAACACACCCCTGGGTATGGCACAGTTGGACCTCCTGAGCACCCTCTCTGCCCCTTCTGGGCACACCACAATTTCTCTTCCCTTCCTAAAACTTGAGCCAGGTTCTGGTTTTCCACTTCTACTGTTTTGGAATGTTGTCCTGTTCTTGCATCACAGAAAAACAAAAGCTGGGACCTGTGTCCATATAATTCTATGAAGTTGTGATCCACTTGTGTTCAAAGCATTTCTGCCCTGTTGGAAATACCAAAGTTGACAGTTAGCCCTTCTCTGTGAGAAGCAGGCATGTTGTATTGAGAAAGGCTAAAAATGGCAGTACTGTGTGGGAGCAGTATTTTGCCAGAGCAAGGTGGATTGAAGATAAGTTGAATTCTGAGCTGTCATGCTGAGAGTGAAACCCCTTTGTCTGTCCAGGAGTTGTCCGCTGTCCTCGGACCAAGAGGAGCAACCTTGCAGGGGAGGAGACTGCCCTGGATGTGGAAAAGGAGCAGGAGTCAGCAGTGAACAAACACAACCTGGAACGGAAGTGTGCCATGCTGGAATACACCACGTAGGTCACCTTGGCCCCCGCCAGCTGCTGGAGCAGGGCAGGCTAGAGGAAGTGCTCAGGGGTTGAGGATGTTACTCAATAGCAAAAGCCCTTGAGACTGGAGCGTCTCAGCTGGGTGTGTGTGGGGTTCAGAGTGAACTGACTCCAAGGAGATGTAGTTCTGTTTCATGTTCCCAATAACTTGGCTGCCAAGCAGGTTGTGTGCTGGAGGGATGGGATGAGCAGATTGGGATTTCTTTCCAGAGCAGTACAGATGTGTGTTGCAAGAGTCCTGAGGAGAGCAGAGTTGGGAGGGAGGGAATGCTTCCCAAGCACTCTGAATGCCAGGAGTAACAAATGTAAAGGTTTTATGTTCCTGTGCTTTATATCATGGTATCTCAAGTAGCTTCAGCAGCTCCCTAGTGCCACAATCTGAATCCTGTCCCTTTGTGCTGCACTTGGCTGTAATTGGTTGCAGATTAATTTCTAATGTGAACTGTAATGTGGAGGTGATCTCTGGAGCATTTAATCTTCTGCCTAATCACACCCAGAATACCTAGGAGGGTTGCATGCTCACAACCTGTGACAGCCTTGCAGAACCCCAGCTAAATTCTTTAGATTGTGTTGTGCACTGTGGTTTAGCTCTGTCAATATTCTATTTTGTTTCAATAAACAGTCTGTTTAAAAGTATTTTCAGTTAGTTCCATGTTGAAGGTAAATATATCAAGTTACCTTAAAAAAGATAATGGAACTGAGGGACCCAATTCCACTGATCCTTGCTTGAACTTCTGCATATGGTCTCTTTGTGTGGCAGTAAATCTTTTAAATTGGATTTCTGGTGTTTACTTGCAGTTAGGCTGGGGATGACTGTGACATCTTTAAGAAAGAAACAGTTTTGGGATGTAATTAATGGTGTAATATTACCCCCTAAACTGGGAGGGCAAGAGGAGAGTTCTGCACATTGCACACACACCAGTTAAGAGCTCTGAGAAGGAATCTGCACAAAATAATTCCTGTGGGTTTTGTTCCTCTTGCTGGTAGAGGCAGCAGAGAGGTGGTTGATGATGGATCCATCCCTGGAGATGGGCTGGGAGCTGCAGGTCTGGATTCCAGCTTTTATGGGCATCTGAAACGCAATTGGATCTGGACAAGCTACATCATCAACAAGACCAGGAAGGTGAGTGTTTTAAAATTTATACACTTCTCCAAATTTTAATGTTCTTAAGGTTGAGGTACTGACACCAAATTCTTAGTGTTTGCATGCTCTCAGTAAGGGTTTGCAGCACTGGAACAAAGTGAGTGCCAGATGTTCACAAATCTTGCTGCTGAAGTGAATGAAAGAATTGGACATAAATTTTATTTGAAAACTCCATTTGAAAATGAATTTGTTAATACATTCAACCAAAGGAGAAATACTTCAGTGAGCGAGCAGTTCACACTACTCAGTGGTTCCTCTTGCCTTTCTGGAATGTAGAAGTTGTCAGACAAAAAGCAAAATATCCAAAACAAGGAAATACATAAGGGAAAAAAAAAATAGGGAGCCCAACACATGCAAATCAGAATTCTGGCTAATGTCCTGTCTCTGATGGAAGCTTGTAAGAGCAAGGGATATTTCCTCAGAATGCTCTCCCAGCTGTCTGCAATTTTGGCTCAAGGCCATTCTGAAATCTGGGACTGATGTTTCAAAGCAGTAATAGCTTTTTTTTTTTAGCATTAATTTGTCTGGTTTTTGAGCATATGTAAGTCTTTACTATCCCCAGCCTCCTGTGGCAAAGTGTTTCAAATTCCTGCTATGTGCCACCACTTCCTTTTGATGCTTTAAGCTCCCCAGTAATTGTAGAACTGAGGGAAGCTGTGAAAAATACATTCTTCATTTTTCTTGCTGTTTCATTGGATTTTTGTAAACATCTCTCATGTCTCTCAAATTCATCTCCTTTTTCTAAGGCTGACACCTACTATTCCCAGCATGAAACTTTCCTGTCTTTAATCATTCTTGTTGCCTTTATTTTAACCTGTGACAGTTCTACCTGTCCTTTTTAAGGTGAAAATACAATCTGAGAGTGCTTTAAGGTTGTAACACTACAAATTTTTAAGCTACTATTTTGCCAAGAGCCAAGGCCAAGCACAGATTTTTACAGCTGCTTAGTGTTGCTTTACTTCCCTAAGAATTCCATACATTTCCTTTGCTTTTTCACCATTACCAGGCACTGAGCAGGGACTTTCACAGAGCTACCTGTAATTACTCTCCCCGAAGGACTGCACAAATAAGGGCCTATCAATGGATGTAAAATTAAGTTGCTAATTTATTTCCCTCAGGCAGGATCATTTCACTCTTAATTCTGTCTGCTGTTCAGTCACCTCATTGTTGAGCAGTAAAAACCTCCAGCAGCTCTTTGGTCTCTGCTTTCCTCTCCACATCTTGTGCCCAACTTCTGCCCGCAGTGAACTCCACACAAGAGAAATGGGTTTAGCAGGGAATGGCAAAACTCCCAACACACTGCAGTTGGTTCAGGCTCAGATTTAGGATGGGCAGAATGTGCTATAGGAGGCATTTACTCAGTGTTTGTGTTTGCATTTTGGTTTTGTGCTTTTTGGAAGTTCCTGTGGAATGTAAAATGCTTTGTTTTACAGCAAGCACTGTTTTACAGCAAACTCTGTTCAGCCTCTGTAGCAATGAAAGAATCAAGCATTTCTTTTCCAGTAATTACTGCTTTTAAACTTGAGGACATTTCTAACCTTCACAGTCTAGTGGTCATTCCAGCATGATTTAAGAAAAGCTCTGGAGCCATTCTAATGTGTGGTAGTAATAATACAAATGAGTTCTTTCTTATAGCCAAGGATTTTTTCCTGTAAACTGAAAATTTATTTCTGACACTACTCAGATTATAAAAGCAGATTGTTTTTGAAACCAGTGCACTCCTTTTGTATGTCACCTTTTTTAAAGTTGTGTTGTCTTAGGAAAATACAGTTTCTGAAAATGGGCTGACAGCAAGACTCCAAACCTTCCTCACCAAACACACCCTGCCACTCAGTACTGGAGGTAAGGGCTGAGACCGTGCCACAGCTACTCCTGCCTTTGTCAAACCCAGCATGAAGGGTGTGGGTTGTTCTTGTCTCCTTCCAGTAATCTAGGATGTTCCTGGGGCAGTAAAACAGATAAATGAATTCATTCCCTATTACTGGCTATATAGAACAATAATTTTTTATCTAGTATTGATAATATGGGCTGATCCTGTCTCTTTACAATGATCTAGACTACTTCTGGGGCTGTAAAACAGATGTATAAATAAATTCTTATAAAACAATAATTTCTATCCTTTGTAATTTCTGATGTGCGGTTTGCAGAAAGTCCAGAGGGACCAATGTTTTGTAGCACTGTTATCCAGCCTAATGTTTGAGCTAAGGAGGAGAAAATGCTTCAGGTTGAATGTAAAATCTCAACTCTGTTCCCTTGTGTTTGTGCACTGTAAACTAGGCTTAATTACTTGATGATTCCTCATTAATGTAGGAATTTTTTCTGTGAGCTGCTGAGAAGGGGCATGAATGACAGGACTAACAAAGAGCAGTTCTGAGAGAGCATCTGTCTTTTAATTTACTGAAATTTGTCATTTGGTCTCCGTACCTTAACATTGTAGAATGTCATTGCTATAAAGCTCCACTGCTGTAAATACGTGTCATTTTAGGTAACAAAATTAATATTTTGGGAGAAGCAAAAGTAGGATCAGAGTCACTTATCCAGAAAGAGGAATGTATTGAAATAACTAAAGAACCAACCCAGGATCGAACGAAACGAGTGAGAGGTGGAAAAAGCCAAAAGAGGAAGAGGCTTAGGAAAGATGTTGGAAAGAAGACAAAGAAGAAAAAGAAAGGTAAGAAACAGGAAAAAGCAGCATTCTTTACTATGCCTAGGCCTGCAGGAAGCTGCTTTGGCAAAGAGGTGTGGGACAGGGCAGCTTTGTGGCCATGTCTGTGGGCTGCCTCGGTCAGTGAGGAGGCTCAGGTGTCCTGGGGAGAAGCAGCAGCAGCTTGTGCCCATGAGCTGTGTGTGAGCCACAGCTGCACAGGCTGGAGGAATCTTCATGGAGTCTGTGCCAGAGCAGCTCCCTGCAATCTATTATCAGCTCTTGATAGCTGGCTTAAAGATTCCTCATGGAATGATGCTCTAGGTTGTCAGTTTGCCAATTAAAGTGTTCGTTTTCTCTGGGAAAACGAATAGCAATAGCTCTCTGGGAGAGCTATTGCTGCATTTCACTTCTAGACTGCAACTTCCTTCCCTGCTTGTCTCTCGTTCTTACAAACTTGAACTGTGCTGAGCCTGTGCTAGAAGTTTGAGTTAATCAGCATATAAGGTGCTGAGATAAATGTCTTTTTTTATTTCCCTGGATTTGTCAGAAGAGGATTCTGTAGACAAAAGCAAACGGCTGCGCTACCACGACAAGGCTGACCAGAGCGCCCTGCTGAGGATGACGCGGCTGCGCGTGACCTGGACGGTGCAGGAGGACAGCCTGCTCATGCTCTGCAGGATTGCCAGCCACGTGCTCAATGCCAAGGTGTGAGCACTCCTGATTTTGAAAGACTGTGTTGTATGAACTTGTCTAACCATTCAGTATCCATCTACAAACAACTTCAAAAACTGAGAGATTTGACAAATCAAATTGAAACAAACGATGGATCGTGGTTGTTTAAAGGATAGAGTTTTGCACCTTAGCTAAAAGAGCCTTACAAAATAAGTTTATATGCATTGATTATTATCATAACAATGTTAGTGATAGTACCTTATGTACTTCACTGTACACAACAAATTATGAACAAACCCATCAAAGAAGTTTTTTCTATCCAAGAGAGAGGGAGAAATGTGAGAAATTGATTTGTAGAGAGTTCTCAGGGCCTGACAGAAGGCCCACACAGTGTGCATCCATATGCAAGCTTTGAGATAAGAAATGCTGACTTTAAAATGCCATGGAATAAGACAGATATTGTTGAGAGAGAAATGGAGCTAGAAAAAAGTTTGAAAGGATGGCCTTGCAAATAAGACTGGACACTTTGGAGAAATAGAACTATGAAAGATGCATTATAGTGGGACCCACGAGGGGTCATTTTAGATTATTGGCTTTAAGACATCTACAGTATGGTGTGGCTAAAGGTGATAGGCCAAGAAACACTTATTGTAATTAGGAAATAGTTGGCTTCTGATTGTGATGGCTGAATTATAAAATCTGTATTGTCTCACCCTTCTCATGAGACTGAAAATGGGATGAAAGTTTTTAAAACACCTCTCAGTTGCCCCATCTCTGGGTCAGAAAAGGGTGTTGTCTGACAAGCATGGAGCTGCTGGGTGCTGCACACACATTTCACCAGCCAGGGCTTCATCCTGCTCTCACCATGTGGTGCACACAGCGAGGTTGAACTGCAGACACTCTGTTCCTCCCACAGGTGAAAGGGCCCTTTGTGCCCTGGCAGGTGGTGAGGGACCTGATGCACTCCAGCTTCGAGGAGTCCCTGGATAAAACCTCCCATTCCGTGGGACGCAGAGCCCGCTACATTGTCAGAAACCCACAGACCTACCTCAATTACAAGTAAGAAGTATTCTGTGTTCTAGATATAGGCTAAATTCTCCTGGAGGAACATGGTCCTCCTACATATTTCTTTTGTTTCATGTCGCTTAAAAATTTCATCTTGTTTGCACCCTGCTGCTGTCAGGTCTGTTTTGAACTGGGAAAATTTCAGCTCTGAGCAACACCTTCAATTGTATCTCTTGCAGAGTTTGCCTTGCTGAGGTTTACCAAGATAAAGCCCTCATTGATGATTTCATGAATAGAGAAAATAATTATGAAGATCCACAGGTAGGAGGGAAGTATTCCAAAAGTTCATAGAGTACTTTATGCTGTTTGGATTACTGAGTACTTGCACTGTGATTTCATGTCTTTTCTCTCCCTTGAACCTTTAGCTATTTTAAAAATAGCATCACTGTAAAAATGCAGCATCATTGCTGGTTTGGGATAAAGTGGATGCAGGGCAGCTTTCCAAAGGCACATAAACAGCCCCCTGTGCAACAACCATTGTGTTTTCAAGGTGCTTGTTGATAAATATCCATGACTAAACATCTCTGTCTGCTGATTCTTTTTATACTTTCAGCCACATTGTTACCTGAGCAAGAAAACGTTTTTGCTCTGTAATTTCCAATTTTTATTCCAGTTGTGTGTCACCTTAGCTTCTGTGGATGAGAGCAGGAATACACGCAAATTTTATAAGACTTGATTTGAGCAACCAAAAGATTTCATTTCTTTTTTTTTCCATTTAAATGAACCATAATTTCAAATTGAAAAGTTGTTTACACTTTCAGTGCAAACAATTCCATTTTGAATTTCAGAATTTTCTCAAAACTGGGACAGTGCCACAGCAAGATCATTTTTATCTAGGAATGACAATTCATACCATTGTCAGAAAAGACCGTCAGTTCTGTTGTTAGATTTGTGTTGCTTGAAGGAAGAGCAGTTGCTCATTGATGAAACCATTGATTTATTTTAGTTGTATCACTAAAATAAATATGTGTCCCTATCCCCAAAGTCTGTCTTTGGAAGAAAATAGAAGCTTGTTTCCAGAGATCATTCCTCTCATGTAACAGGTGTTCTCCCAGCCATGATTGTGCAAACACTTCATGGAGAACATGGAAAAAGCCTGCAGGGCTTGAGCAGAAGCTTAAACATAGCTCTAGCAAGAGATCTTGCTGTTAATTCAGGAAATTGTCTTAGAACATATGTTCATGGTGCTTGGCTTGTAGCTGTGAGCTGATTACAGATGGAACCTGCAACTGTTCACGGAATCAGCAAACACAAACTGCACGAGCTTTTCCCTGCCTTGCCTTGGCTGTTGGACTGCTTCTGACTTCAGAATTCAGCTATTGCTACAAGAATTTTCATGCACACTTTAAAAGCAGAGGGAGTTTTTCCCACTCCAAGAAATTGAGGTTGATGACATTGCTGTCTCCTCTTTTCAAAGGTTTGTGCAAATGAGTTTAAAGAGTTTGTGGAAAGACTGAAAGAGAAATTCAGTTCAACCTTGGGGAACCCCAAACTGGAGATTCCTGACACTCTGGAGGAACTCTTTGCCAGGTATTTTAATCATGGGGCTTTTGGCTGTGCACATGGGGTGGGGTGAGGCAGTGAGAGGGGACAGCAATTCAGAGCAGGTCTCTTCTGTGGGCATGATTTACACCCTCTGTACTTGTACCCTTAGTAAGAAAAGAAGTTTTGCTAAATACAACCAGCAGTGTTTCTTTCATATCCACACTTCCTAAATACATATAAGTGATTTTCAGTTATTTGCACAATTTTGCTGATTTCAAACCATTCTTATTGCCAAATAAGACTTTTAAACCAGAAATTCACTATAGCAGATTTTCCTAAATTGTCAAGTCCTCAACCTTGGTGTTAGAGATGTTGCTACTCAGGTGTAACTTTCATTTCAGTAGAAATCTAGCACTTTTCAAATTAACTGGCCCCATTTTCTATCACAATTTGTAGCTAGTTGCTCAGCTGAATCATCTCAGTGCTGCTAAAAGTATTGATAAGGAAGAGCACTCAGCCTTGTACAGCATTCTCCAGCTCCAGGTCATTAAGCTTTTTCATGATGATTAACACTTGAAAAGCAATGTGGAAAAATTGTGTCTCAGACCATTTTATGATAACAAATTTAGTGCCTTTGTAATTTTTCTTATTTTGGGAAGAGCTGTGCATTACAGCAAAAGTGCTGCTGGCCGTAACTGGAAGTCCAAAACCTCAATAAAATGACAAATCCTTTCAGTGCTAGAACTGCTTCCTGTCCATTGTTTTATCTCCTTGTCAACAGATATTTGAGTGGAGATGGATCTGGACAGTTCTTTTCCTGTGTGACCCTTGTGCTGTGGGCTGCTGGAGCACACAGTCCCCTGGGCTGGCCCAGCACTTGCCTCGTTAGCAGTTGTGCTCATCAGCCTCTGGGCTTCATGGCTGATGCAAAATCAAAGAAAATCACAGAAAATCTGGTTCCAGTGTTCTCCTTTCCCTTCCCTTAACTAGATTTCGAGTGCTGGCAATCGGAGAAGACACAAATCAAGACACAAAAGAGGATAACCTGAGCAGGTGAGTAGCAGTAGCACCATTTTCCTCATTAAGATCAGGCCACATCAGCCCTTCCCATCTGTGGAAGTCATATAAAGAGTGTCCTAATTCAGTGTTTTCATCTCTTTGTTGCAGTGTATAAATTCATTAACGAAAAAAATACTTTGACAAGACTGTAGGGACCTCTGACACAGATTTAGCAGATAAAATTATATCAGAGATGACCTCAAAATGATTTTACCACTGGGACAACTGTATATTTTGTATGTGGATGTTGTATCTTAAGAGGAGGAGATTTTATCAGGTAGAATTTTGTGTCAGATTATCTGGACTGATCCAAAAATTCTGGGTGGATGGTGAGGGAAAACGTAACAGATTCCTTTACGTGAATGATCCTCAGCTGTAGGATCTCGTGCTTCTGTGCTTCTATTTCAGAAGCAGGTGATGGAGTTTGTAGATTTTTGTGCTGGTTTAATGGGTACCTCATGTTCAAAAATCACCAGGAATAATTATTTTTCTCTTATTTCTTTTTTCTTTCAGTATTTATGATATTCATTTCCTAGTGCTGCAGAATCTGATTCAGAGCACACTGGCACTCTCAGATCACCAGATGGAATCTTGCCAGTCATTTCAGGTACAGTGTCTGGACCAAACTTAACTGCTCATAGAATCATGGAATTGTTTAGGTTGGAAAAGACCTTTAAGGTCATCAAGTCCAACCATCAGCCCAGCATTGCCAAGGCCACCACTAAACCATGTCCCCAAGTGCCACATCCACGTGTGGTCATACAACCCTAAAGCGTCTCCTCCCTCCCTTTGCACATTCCTTTTTCAAATGGAAGAAAAGAAACCCAGAAACTTGAATTTGTATCCATTCTGTGGGGAGTATTCTACTTTTAGGAAATTATATATTGTAGGAGGATTTTCAGTTTGTTGTTTTCTCTCTGAGGATGAGATTGTAAGATGTGAGGTTGAAACAATTCCTTAAAACCACATGAAATAAGCTCCACATCACTTCCAGTGGGTCAAGCTGTACCATGCTTTAATGCCCACCTGAGCAGCTGGAATGTTCTGGAGGAGATATCATAAAACCAGCCCTAATACCCAGCTAGCACTGGTGTTGGGGGTCTCTCCTTCAGTGTTGGGGTCTACAAAAAGACATCATCAATCTGTCGAGTGCTTAAGTAAGGTCAAGGTTCAAAGGGAGTCTAACAGCTGATAAGCAGAAGTGGAACCTGGATAGCCAAACTCTCAGAACCAAGTGTTCCTGCTGAAATGAGGGGAAGAATTTACCAAAATGTGTGGCAGAGGAGCATTTTTCACATCTATAATTCCAGTGGGAGCCCGATCCCATTTTGAATATCAAGTGTTCTGTAGTATTTAGTAAATTTAATTGGCATTTACCATGGCAAGTCTGGAAGGCCATAGAAGGAGCAGAGGAGTCAAGTGAATTTATAGGGATGATTTTCATCCTGGCTTGTGGCTTCCCACCCCCTGAGTGCGTGTGGCCTGGAGCAGGTGGTGCAGGCTGTCGCTGGGGTGTGTTGCAGACGTTCCGGCTGTACCAGGAGTACCGGGATGACATCCTGGTCAAGGCTTTCCTGGAGTGCCAGAGGAGGAGCCTGGTGAACCGGCGCAGGGTGAACCACACGCTGGGGCCCAAGAAGAGCCGCGCTCTGCCCTTCGTGCCCATGTCCTACCAGCTGTCCCAGAGCTACTACAGGTGGGTGGCAGGGGGACACTGCTGGGCTTGGAGCAAAGGAAAAAATCTACTCAAGCGTGGCGTGGACGTGACCACACAGAAGAAGTGTCCAGAGCAAGGAGCCGTCAGCTGAGGGTGCAGAGGAGGGTGAAGGTGAAGCTGACATCACGTCAGTCAGTCCCTACGTGGGGAGGGCAGTGAGGGAATAGAGACAAGGGTGCTGGGCAGGACTTCAGAGACACATGGAGAGGGGAGGAGATGCAGCACCACAGTTGCAGATGTGGTAGGAAGATTTCTTTAGCACTCCTGTGAAACAGAAGATGATAGCTTTGCTTTTTATTTGCTGTATGCTGCCTGACCTTTACACAGTACATAAACACCTAATGTTCTCAAAGTAGTAAAAGGACTGTGAAAGCAGCTGTGGAAGCTACTTGATCACCAGCTCTAGAATGAAACTTCAACTGTGGCTCCTTTGTGCTACCATATTTACAAAACTTATTCTCAGTCAGAGCAGATTTTGAAGGATTTGTGCTCTTTGTGTTCTTGTGCAGAGTTTTTACGTGGCGCTTCCCCAGTACCATTTGTACGGAGTCCTTCCAGTTCCTGGAGAAGCTCAAGGATGCTGAAAAATCAGACCAGCCACACAATTTCTCATTTAAAGATGAAGAAAATGCATCATCAGAAGGCATGGTGGCATTTCCCATGGATGGCCCTGGTGGCCAGTGTGTGGCCATGCTTTCCCTGTTCTCCCTGGGACTGGTGGCTGTGAATGTGAGAATCCCAGAGCAGATCATTGTGGTGGACAGCTCTATGGTGGAAAATGAAGTGATAAAAAGGTAAACGCTGTTATTTCTATTAGAGAGTACAGTTTGGGGATAACTTGGATGAAATTGGACAGGAATTGGCTTTTCTTGCACTGCACTGTAGCATTTTTACTGTGCTATTGTTTTGATTTTTATTTCTGAGGAGATGCTCTGAAGACTTAATGGCACTTCAGTCAGTGTCTGTCATTATAGCCCTGGGCTGCATTTGCCTTCATATTTGACATTTCATTTGGTTGGCACTTCAGTGTCATCAGAGCTGACATGGAAAGGAGAGCACTGGGTGCTACAGGAGTATTTCATCAACGTTGTGCCTTGGCTTGTCACAGACTGAGAGGGTTGCTAACAAGGTTTCAGCTTTATCAGTGGAACCTCTCACCACAGCAGTGCTTCTGTGCACTATCTCCTCTTGGATTTAATTTTCCTGTAAGCATGCAGTAATGGCATGAACTGAAACTGTCCCCAGGCAGTGGGAGGCTGTGAGCCCTTTTCCTTACAGTTATTATGTGCTTTCTTAAAAGTGCAACTAAAATCTCTTAGTGATTTGACCTGCTGCTTCCCATTGTGAATACACATGGAAAATACGTTGTTCTCTTTCTCTTTAGAACAGCTTAATACCTGCTTGAGGATTGTTATTGTGGTCCCTCTCCCATAACATGCTCTTCTTTAAAATGAGCAGCTTCAGTTCCTTCACCTCATTCATGTTACCCAGTTCTCTGTCTTTCTCATTATTTTCTTCTGCACTGAATTGTGGTGTCAGAAAACAAAAGCCAAGCTCTTGCTGGCAGCTCTGTGCCAATTCCCTCCTGTTATATAGGTGAAACAGCTACTAATGCACCCCAAGATTCTGAAGGGCCATGGCCTTGCCAAGAAAAAGCAGCCAGACCCCCCAGTGCAGTGATCCGTGCACAGCTTATGACTCACCTAACAAGCTTCTTTTCCTTTATCTGTTTAATTGTTCCTTCTCAGTGTGGAGGGACAGATGCAGAATACTGTAATACAAATAACATGCATTTGTCATAGGGAAATGCTCCCTGCTCTTTTCCAGGCTGACTCTCCAGTGTGCTGGAGATGTTCTGAATGCAAATCCCAGCTTCTCATATACTTGCAGTGTCCTCAGTTGGGTGATCCTGTGCAAGCTGAATGAGCTGTTTTAGCAGCCAGCTCATTAACAAAAATACACTGAGCTCTGGACTGGTCCCATTGCTGAGTAGGGGCATCTTGAGTAGTGCACTCACTGTTTTTTCTAAGTGATGTGTTCCCTCTCAATTTTAAACATGTTTTAAAAGAAGGTAGAACTAGAACTTAAGTTCTAATTCATGTTAGAAAAGGTTGGAATGAACCTTTCATTGTCCCTGGCATAATCTGCTTGAAACAGAGGCAACTTCAGAGTTCAATCAGGTTGTTCAGAGCCTTCAGCTTTATCCATAGTGGCTCTTGTCATGTCCTAGAATAAATAGTGTTGGTTTGACTAAGTTTGTTTCTGGGAAATCCATCCTGGCTGCTACTGCTATTCTTTTCTTTACTTGGAGGATGTCTGCAGTTGGGTTTTTGGTGTTTTTTTAATCACTATTTTTTAAAGTAATTGAAATCTATAACTCTCTCTCCTCCTTTTCACCCTGAAAAATAAACAGTCTGCTCCATCCTGCAGCATCCCTCATGCTCTCAGTGTCTAACAGATGTTCCCTCAAGATGAAGCATCTGCTGAACCAAAGAGCTTCAGCACTGGAAGCTGAGATATTTTGGGTTCATTTCAACACATTTTGCAAAAAAAGAGAGAGTTTCCTTTCCCAGGGACCTTTTAGTGTATTTCCTTTTCTGTAGTTCTTGTTCTCAGTGCTCTAAATCAGCCTGGTGTGGACACTGCCCCAGCTGCCCAGAGTGCAGGAGCACCACGTCCTTGCTCTGCTCAGTGTCATGAATCACTTTCTTCTTTGGGAAAAACCCAACAGACAATTCCAACCTCATGTGTTTGCTGTAGCTTGGGAAAAGAAGGACTGGAGGATGATGAGGATGACGATGATGACTTGGATGACAGCTCTGGAGGCAAACGCAGAATCGAAGTGAAGCCTCGCCAGGCCTCTCACACCAATTATTTACTGATGAGAGGCTACTACTCCCCTGGCATCGTCAGCACACGCAACCTGAGCCCCAGTGACAACATCGTGGTCAACTCCTGCCAGGTGAAGGTCAGGCTCAGATGTACCCCCATCCCAGGAAGGCTCAGCTCTCCAGGTTAGTTCTGTTTGGCCTAAAGTGCACAGAAGTGGCTTGGAGCAGGAGAGGTGGTGAGCTCACCTGCTGAGGAATTGATTTAAACAAAGCCCCCTGACAGGAACATTCTGTTTTCATTACACATCAAGTGTGTAAGGCTTTCTCTCCTGACTTAAAACAGATGGCTGACTTAGGCTCTCGTTGGTAACAAGGCCTTGCCTCTATTTCATGTTGTGTTAAAGTATTACTGCAATCTGTCCTCTGCTCTGTTACCCCTGTCCATGAGGTTTTTCAGTCCCTTCAACAACTTAAAATACCAGATGATGTCACAGCCAGGCTTTCTCTTCTGTAAAGAGAAAAAAAAAAAAATAACCTTTCAGAGCTCCTTGAATGGAAATTCTCATTGAACTTGTCTCATGCAAGTGCCTGAAGTAGTGGTGTCCAATGTCTGGCCTCTGATGTCAGTAATTTAAACATTTTTATTATATTTAGAGCATGACTGCCTGCAGTTCATCAGCACTGCCCCTTCTTAAAGAGCATCTTGTTTTCAGCTGTAATGCAAATGTATGCAGAGCCTTGAGCTCTGCAGCTGAAATCATCTAGTGCTGCCCTGGCCCATTTCCATTGCTGTTGTGACAAAGTAAAACAGAAATTCTTTCTCCTGTCTCTGCTGCCTCTCATGCCCTCCAGCTGTGTTGAGGTGACTGCTCATTACAGCTGAGCCCATTTTTCCTGGCCCCAAAAGTTTCAGAGGCAGATGTGGAGCAGCCTGCAGGTAAAAGGGAAGGGAGCAGGAAGAGCAGTGCCAGAGCTGCCCCCTCATCAGCCAGGGCTGGGATGGGGGTTCCATGGCTTCAGTTGTGGATGCTCTGTACAGGGGGGTCACTTTGGGGCAGTGCTGGACCTGTCACTGAACACAGAGATGCTTTGTTGAATTAATTGTCTGAAGCATTGTTGAGTGGTAGTTCAAACCAGATCTGGCCAACAGCTTTCTGCTGTGGATTTTTTGATTGAAAGTGTCCTCTACAGCATTTCCTTGCCCTAGAATTTTCACCTCACCTTTTTCAAGAAAAAAGGGGAGGATTCCCTCATTAACCCAGAGTTGAGCTGACCCAGTGTTAGAGAGAATACCACTAGGTGCTCACTGCCTTCCAGCCATAATTCATTTTGCTGGGAGGGTGAGCCCTTGTAAACCAGTTTGCTCCTCTTTACAGGTCTTTTCAGACAGCTATGCAAGGCAGAAACAAAAAAGGGAACTGCAGCAATGAAGAGGGAAAGCTGAGCTCTGTTTTTAATTGGTCTAGAACACCTCTAATCTGTTTGTCTTCCTGCAGCATGTTGCACAGTAGCTGCTGCTTCACAGCTTAAACTCCCATGGTTTATTTGCTTTGCAGTTCCTTCCCTGCTGGATCACATGGCTGTGGGCATCTCCTGCCTTCCTGAAACTTTCACCAGGCTGATAAAAATCCAGGAAGAAAACTATGAGGTGGAAAAGTTTCTCCAGGAGTGTACAGAGCGTTATGGGTACAGCCCCGGGGATGTGGGAGCTGCTCTGGAGATTAGGAAGGCCATAGAGGCCACTTCCCACTTTGGGATTTGCAAAACTGAGCTGAGCAAACGTTTCTGCAGCTATGAACAGGTGGAAGCTGAACGCAGCAGGAGCTTGGAGCAGTACATTCAGGTGGGTTCACAGCCAGCTGCTTTCCATACATTAATGTTTGCATGCTCAGTATTCCCCTTGAACAGGACAAGCTTCCAGGCTGTCAGAAGCAACTATAAATTGAACATAGTTATTTATGTTAGGCAGGAGAAACACATCACACCTGTCAGCAATCTTGCCTCAAAGTTAGGAAGGCCAAAAATTAAAGCAGCACTTAATCAAAGGTAGGAATGAACTGTTTCAGAAACCTAGAGGTGCTGACATCAACCTTTGGAAGCAAAGTACTTGTTCCCAGTTATATTTTTAACTTACTTTAAGCTGAAGAAAAACATCTCATGCTGTAATTTCAGGAAGCTTTAAGGGGTAAAGCATCTTTTCAACTTCAGTGCAGCTGGAGGCAAAACTGAATATTCTACTAAACTTTGTTCCTCCCTTGCTGCCAGTTAAATCATGGCAATTCCATGACATTGGGTTAAGGTGAAATTTTTCAGTGAAAGCTAATGAGATAATTTGTTGTGGGGTTTTTTGTTTGTTTTTTACAGGACCTCATTGAAATGCAGCAGGTTTTAGAAGTAGGAGGCCACACTGTCAGACTGGTGGCCATAGTGTTTGCCAAGCCCTGGCTGCTACGCTCAGTGTGCCTGAAGAACAAAGCAGAGGATGCTGAGCAGCCAGGGGCAGACCCTGCTCTCCCAGATGTGCCACAGGAACACCTGCCCTCGGAGCCAGGGAAGGGACAGGAATGCCTGGGAGAGGAGGAGCAGCTGGGAAAAGACACACAGTGTGCCAGTGATGACGAGCCCCCAAGGAAGAGATGTAAGACTGAAGTCCTGGAGGGTGACAGTCACCTCTGCCAGGGTGCACAGCCTGCTCTGGCACATGCAGATGGCAGGAACTTGGATGCAGCTGTTTCTGAGCCTGCCCCAAGGAAGGAAGCTGTTCCTGGGGGTGAAGAAGCTCCAGGAGGAGGCTCCCTGGAACCCCCAACTGAACTCCCAGAGCCTGCTCCAGAGGCTGTGGATGTGGACACTTACCAGGAACAAGATAAATCTCATTCTGAGGACAAAGAACCCGAAGTAGAGAATGAAGAGCTCAGCACTGAGCACAGCAAGCAGATCCCTATCCCTGAACAATCAGCCACTGAGCAGGATGATGATCTTTCCTGCTTCCAGGAGAATCCAGGAGTCTCTAAAGGTACAGAGAGCCCTCTGCATCCCTGAAATACAAACCAGCTCATCAGCAGTTGACCCCAAACCAGTAGCTCCACTTTATAAGCAAATCCTAGATTCTTTATGCAGCTGTACCAGAGAGATTGTCTCCTTTCACAGATAAATTGGCATAACACTGATTCATCTGGAAGGTCTCGAGTTTTCAAATACATCCCATAATCCTTCTTATGCCTTTTGCTGGAATGACTAGTCCAGAAGTATGTTTTCCTTAGAAACTTGTTTCCATGTCTTAAACTTTTCCAGAATAATTTAGATCCAAAGTTTCTCATCTCTGGCTTCAGTCCAAAGGTCAGGCATCTCTAAGTCTGGAAAGCACAGCACTGTTGGTGTGCATTTAGCTGGAATGTCCATGGCTGAAAGTCCTAAACTCATTAAACCATTCACCAGGAAACAGCCCATGCCAGTGAGATTTAACAGCCTCATTTGTAACCCAATTGGACTTCATTTTCCTTTCCTTTTTACTGCCAGTTTTCTAATAGCTAGTAGTTCTTGCCAAGCTTTACATTTAGTAGTTTGTGGGGGATTTCAATTTGGTTTGGTTTTTATGAGCTCTAATCTCAGACTGAACCACAAGCTCACTGCTCCTGTGGTACCTTGCCAGTACCCTGCCAGTACCCAGGTCCAGAGGGTGATCCCTAACATCCCACAGCTTGGGATTGTTTAACTGGAGCCTTCCTGCAGGAAATGCACTCAGGGCTGTCTAAACAGCAGAGACTTCGGCAGTTCTTAAATTAAACTACTGAAATACTTCCCTGGATTTAACATCCTTGACTTGTTTGTAGCATAGGAGGGAAAAAACAGGAGTTCTGTTATCAAACACAGAGTCCTCACTGGCCAGTGAATATTTACATGTGCTTAAGCCAAAGCTGTTACCCTCTGGGTGTGGTAGGAATACCTCGTTAAGTAATTGTCTAATTAAAACCCATGACATAATGTAATGGGAGTTGCAGAGACTGCCTTTGCTTTGAAACTGAGCCCTGCTGGAATCCTGGGCTTGCATTCACATCTCCAGCCCCTTGGAGTTCTGCCCTACATCCCTCTGATTTCCAGGAGCTTTAGGTTACCCAGACCCCTGGGAGAGCTCCAGGCTGAGACCCTGCACAGCTCTCTGTGCACCTCAGTTCTTTGAGCCCATACAATCACCATGGTTCAGCCATAGCATCAGACTTCTAGGAATAAAACCTGCTGGGATTTGGGAAAGGAACCACAAAAAGTGGGGTTGAGTAAAGAGATGTGGTTGTGGGAGGAGGTGTGGGAAGAGAGTGCTGCAGGCAGGGCATAGGGGCAGCTCAGAGCTCCCCAAAACTGAGAGTGAAGCACATGGAGTAGTTTGCTGCTGTGGTTTCCTAGCAAGCTCTTGCACTTCAGAGCTTGGCCACCTTTAACTCTCCTTCCATTAGATAAGGAATTTGAGTTAATTAGAAAATATGTGTCCTTTTCTTTCCAGGAAGCTCCATGACAGATGTCTCCCAGGCAGCCAGGGACCGGTGAGTAACAGAGATGTCTGCAGAATACCAAACACTTGGCACTGCCAAAAGAATACTGGAAGCAGTGGTTTGGAAACCTGAGTTTTATGCTCTGATGAGCAGTGATGGAGAAACCCTGCTCCATTGTTCCTGTTAATGTTCCTTGTGCTCCTGTGCATGCTGAAACAATGTCTCTGATAGATATTTTTACCTAAAAACCAACGAGCTCCAAATATCAGAGGACCAAAACTGATTTTACTGCACAAATAAACCCAGTGCCAGCTTCCAGGTGCCCAGGAACTGCAATATGAGAAATGTGAATTTCCATGCAGGGACTGTCTTTTGGATGCCAAAATGCTAAAAATGAGGAATTTGCATCCTATCAGAGCACTGTTGCTGCGTGGTGCAGGTTTTGGATAACTTTTATATTGGATAACTTTTATATAATATATGGATATAAAAGTTATTTTGGATAACTTTTATATAATATATGGAGGATATTAGAGCAAATGCCAAACAAAGCTTCCCTGCTCACCGAGACCCAGGGCAGCTGCTGGGTTTGTAATGGTGCTAAAAGGGGTGAAAAAAGCAGATTTGGTAGAGCAGCACCAGCCTTTGCTCAGAGCAGCCACAGGATTTACACTTGTGTTAAAATGGATGCAGTGAGAACCTCTATTAGGCAGACATTACAACGATGAGAAACCCATCCCAAAGAACTCCTGACAGCCGAGTTTTCCCTGTCTTTGGCAGAGCCTGTGAGAACGTTTCCTTCATCGGGAGGCCGTGGAGGATCGTGGACGGGAAGCTGAACAAGCCGGTGTGCAAGGGGATGATGGAGGCCGTGCTCTACCACGTGATGAGCAGGCCGGGCGTGCCGCAGGCGGGGCTGCTGCAGCACTACAGCGGCGTCCTGCAGCCCGTGGCCGTGCTGGAGATCCTGCAGGTACACCAGCCAGCCCAGGGAGGAGGGCAAAACACCCTGCTGCCTTTGGGGGCACTGAAGCACCGCCAGCGAGGAGGAGGGAAGCCTGCTTTACCCGTGCTGCCGCTGGTTTTACAGGCTGAGCTTGCTTCTGAAATGGGTGTACAGGGAGGTGGAACTCCAGGTAGTTGCTGAAGAGTGGGGCTTGTCACCATGAAATTGACTGTTTAGTGCAGTGGTTATCACAGGATTATGGAACAGTTTGGGTGGGACTGGATGCTCTGTAAGGTCTGTTCCAACCCCGTAACAGTCTGTGATTCTGTGAAGAATGCCAAGCAAAGAGGAAACCCAAGGACAGGTGTTGATCTTTGGAGCTGCTCAGCCACCTTAAAGATCCTCTGGTTCCAGTCCCCACAGACAATCCAAATATTCTTAATTTTTTTTTTTATATCTTCTAGATGGGTAATCTGCCATGAGAATCAAACTGAAATGTGTCTGTGCTAGACAATGTGTAAATCAGACCTTCTGACCTGCCTAAAGGTCCTTAATTGTCAGACAAAAGATGGCAAGAAAATTTGAGTTTCTCATAATTTTGTTCCCACATTTTGATGTTCAGTTGCCACCACTTTGGAAATGGAACTTTGATTTCTATTTTTTTCCTATAAATGTTCAGAATCTGAAGCAGAGCAGTGATCTGTTGGGCTTTCCCAAAAGCATGGCTTCCCTGCTAACTGGAAATCCATTTTCCAGTGTCCATGTGCCTCTTCTTCCCCAGGGCTTGTACCCTGTGGTGACAGTGCCAGCTGGGAGTGTTGCCAGTCGTGCATATCCTGTTCTGGGTGTTCCAGTATGGATTCCTGGGCAATGTGGATTCAAACCCACAAAATCAAGCAATTAATTACCTCTACATTTTACAGAGTGGAGAACTCTGATCTAACTTCTGCACCAATAAATTCACTAAGAACTGGATTGGAAACCACAAACAAAGCTTGTCATATACCTATTAACCATTAACAAGGACTGGCACAGAAGTCTGGTATTGACATCTAGAGCAGCCTTAGATTTTTTGTAACTGGTCCTAAATGTTGACATCTCTTGCTGAGCACCTTCTGTGTCAGTAACCATGTATCAATCACTGTGCTTGAAAGTAACTAGATACATCCAGCTATCAACGGAGCTTGCATGGTTTTATTAAGCTGTATCCTTTTTACCTTTGTGTTGTAACCACGGGCTCCTTGGGGGCCCAAGTGAAGCCCCTTTTGGCATAAATTGTCCAGCATTTCTGAGAACACTGTAGCTAGAGCAGCATTCACAGCATATTAAAATATGTGCATTTTTTTGCAGGGTCTGGAAACTCTTGGTTGCATCAGACGATTCTACATGAAAAAGCCATCCCCAGTGTCACTTTTTTCTCAGCCAGTTGTGGAAGAACAACTACAGAATCCCAAACTGAGTGAGAGCCCAACCATCTACTACGAGCCCACGATAGACTGTACTCTCAGGCTGGGGAGAGTGTTCCCCTGCGACATGAATTGGAATAAATGGGTGCAGATTATCCCTGGATAGAAGGGGTAAAGCTGAGTCATAGGAAATTGGCTTAGCCTGTGGGGGCTAGCATTTGTGGAGATTAAATGTTACAATTTGTGCTCCATCATGTTTTTATTAAGTTATTTATCGTTTTTACTTCTGAATGTATTTAAACTGAGAATAAAGCTTGATGTTAAAACACAAGTCATACATGATCCTACTTGAAGTACATTCCCCTTTCATCAGTAACTGGTTGCAGTGTGTAGTTTGTAGTTCCTGCTTTAACTGACAGGGTTTTCACAGGTCACAGCACAGGCTCCTTTTTTTATTTTAGGTGCTCTGTAAGGCCACAGTGGTAACACTTCCCCTCTGCTTTGCCTTCTGTGCTGTGCTCATGGCTGGGGTGTTTCCTCACCGTGCTTCAGCTCGGTTACCTCCAGGCCTGCCTCTGTTTTCAACACGGGTTTCTCGGTGTGCCTTTATCACCCCTGCCCTGTGTGCATTACGGGGCCCAGCACCCTGCTGGAGCCGGTTTCCCCTCCCTGCCAGGCCCAAAGCAACCACGCAGCAGCCGCTTGCTTGCCGGCAGTGCCGCGTTTATTGCAGGAGCAGCAATAATTACGAACCCCGCTCCCCGCGGCCCCTCAGTCCCGCCAGCGGTGCCCGCACTGCGGGTTGCAGCACTTGTAGAAGGTGGTCATGGGCTCGTCGGCCGAGCGCGTCTGGATCTGCATGAAGTAGGCGCGGGGGTGCTCGCACTTGGGGCACGGCTCTGCGGGGAGAACGCCGTGAGGGGCCGGCAGGGCCGAGCGAGCCCCGCGCGGCCCCTCGGCCCGGCCCTACCTGCCGTGGAGTCCACGTTCTCCCAGGCCGCGGCGCCGCCCAGCACATCGTCCACCTCCTTCAGCCGCGGGTACTTCCTGCTCGTCACCTGCGGGACCGGCGCCGGGAGCCGCTCAG
>VZRH01001377.1:131518-169045 GCA_013397555.1 Urocynchramus pylzowi | reverse complement strand
CTGACCCGGCTCTCCCGCCCCGCAGCCGTGGTGGTGGTGCAGAACGCCTCGGTGCTGGAGCTGAAGAAGGCGCTGCGGCGGCACATCCAGCTGAGGCAGGCCCGGCAGGGCGGTGTCCAGCACCTCAGCTGGTGAGCGGGGCCGGGCGGGCGGCTCGGGAGCGCATCCCAGCCCCGTCCCGCTCCCGCCGCTGCCTCTGAGTGTTTTTCCCGCAGGAAGTACATATGGAGGACGTACCACCTCACGTACAATGGAGAGAAGCTGGCGGATGACAGGAAGAAGCTGAGAGAGTGAGTAACCGAGTCAGCGCTGGGGGGCTGGAAGGAGCCCACGCTGCATCCCCACGGGCAGGGCTGAGCTGGGAGGTTGTGCCCTGGATCAGTCCTGTGCTGGAAACTGGATGGGAGGTGGGACAGCACTGCCCACAGAAGTGGGACAGGCAGACTCAGAGGCTCTCTGCGGGACAGGCTGGCCTTGGGGGTGCCTCATCCTCAGCCAGCACCATGCTGTGCTGGGTTCAGCCCACCCCACAGAGCCCTTGGCCATCCCTCCCAAACTCCTGCAGATGGTTACAGTTACTCAGCACAGATACTGATGTAGGATAGGAAAGAGCAGCGAACAGGAACTGGAACAGGTTGCCCAGGGAGGTTGTGGATGCTCCAGCCCTGGCAGTAGTCAAAGCCGGGTTAGATAAGGCTTTGGGGAGCCTGGTCTAGTGAGAGGTGTCCTGTCCATGGCAGGGGTGTTGGGACTGGATGCTCTGTAAGGTCCATTCCAACCCCATAACATTCTGTGAGTCTACGAAGGATGCCAAGCAAAGAGGAAGCCCAAGGATGGGTGTTGATCTTTGGAGCTGCTCAGCCACCTCTCAGACAGTCTGGTAACAACACTGACAGGTGACTCCCATGTTTCCCTGCCCATTCTTGAGGCGAGGAGGGACGAGGCACTTCCCTGCAGTGCTGGGTCTGCCAGCCCATTGCAGACCAGCGAGAAAAGGTGGTCTGAAGTACTAAAAATTCAGCAAACAGCCCTAATCAAAGCTGTCCTTGGAAGAGTGAGCTGGGTGACAGGTGTTGCATTTAAGGGATTGTTGCAGTTAAAGACAGATCAGCAGATCCTTCAGTGCTGGCAGCATGTCCCGCATACACAATTGAGAATTTTAATTTTTAATGTGTCCTCTAGTAGAGCACAGCATGGGATTGTAGGAGTCCCTCTGTCCCTGGGAAGGATGAAGCTATGGGGTTTCACAGGTTGTTTTTCCTGGGAGGCTGCCATTTAACAGCCTAACTCTGTGTCCAGGTATGGCATCAGGAACCGGGACGAGGTCAGCTTCATCAAGAAGCTCCGGAACTAACCTGTGGGGTAAGTCCCAAATGTCCATCACGAGCTCCCAGTTCCTCATCTTCCCCAGGCCGTGGTGTTGAGGCTCAGAGCTGATGCTGCAGCTCTCTGCTGGCTGGCAGAGTGTTTCTGAATGTCTGCACGGGGCTGGTGCCTGTTTCCAGATCCTGGTGGTGTTGTTTGTGCTCCTCTCGGGGCAGGGAATGATAATTCAGCTACTTCAGGTAACACACACTGGGAGCAGCAGCAGGAATAGCTGACTCTACATTTAGACTCTCAAATCTGCTTCTACATTGTCTTGAGACTCATTAAGCACAGTGTTTCCTTTGCTGCTGTGATTGCTTCTAGGATCTTGCTTTCTTTTAGGCTTTTTAAGGTGGAAGTGTGGAAATCATTGTCAGGAGCATGGCTGGGTTTCTAACTCATGCAGACATAATTCTGGTATTAATACTGCTATTTTGACAAAGTTGTGCACACAAACACAAGATGTGGCCAAGACTCTCAGGCTTAGTAAGTTTTAAATTATGCTTTTAGAAACAGGGGTAAGAGGAGCTTGTCCAAGCTTGTGTTGTTTTGCTGCTCCAGGTAGCTAGGTTAAAAACTGTTTCTTTTTGACCACAGTTACCTTTTATTCTTCTTTCAACACTGCCATATTTTCAAGATGCAATGTAATAAAATGTGTGCCCTAACAACAGCCACTTACTCCAGGCTACCTGTGACCAGCAGTCGCCTCTGGCACTGGCTGGTCCCTCCTGGACCCTCATGGCAGTGTGGTGAGAAAAGCCCAGCATGCAGTAATTATTGTCACAGACAAATATTTTCTTTCTTAAACAGAGAGAGCAGAGAATCCAGCCCTACCAAGACCAGACTGTGGATTCAGCACCTTCCTGGAGGAAAAGGCTGTCACTCTTCAAAGAGGAACAAACTCCATTGACTGGACATTCTCACGTTTTTTACAGTTGCTGTTTGTGGTGTTTGCCTCTGAGCTGTATGTGGATTCCAGGGATTAAAGAGACCCTCTAGTTTTCTGAGGCTTTTCAGGCCCTTATTTCCAGCTGCAGATGTGTATCTGGCTGGTTTGGGTGCTCCACAGGCTACATGAAACAGCAGGAGTGAGATTAAGTAACAAAGGTAGGCACAGACTACTCAGAACAATTCACAGTAGCTAAAACGCTACCTCACCGTTTAATCACCACCTTAGCAGTAGTAAACAACTCTGGTTAAAAATGTAGTACTGAAACTAGTGTAATAAAAATAATGGCAGCAGAAAAGGTTCAATACAATTGAACAAGGCACAAATGTTCTGTTTTTCAGAGTCTTCTGAGATAAGGCAAACCATGCCTGCCAAGTGCTTAGGAGACAGTTTAAATTAACCACGGGCAGGGTTAGAAGTGTCATTGGATTAGAGGCTTTGTCCCCATGGAACTGGCACAGAAAATGCAAAGACAGTCCATCTCCAGGGCCTGCTCGAGAAGCCAGTCTTTGCAGTCAGTGGAGCTGTGCATCCAGGTCATATTTCTCGCAGAATTTGTCTGTGAAGGGTATACAAGTGAGGAACTCGCACCACTCGCACTTGATGGGGTAGAAATAGAACAGAATCACCAGTCCTGAGAAGAGTGCAATGAAGATGAGCTGGAAAACTATAATTTGGCATCGTTTCCTATACAAATCAAACTTCCCAAAGCTAATGTAGGGCAGGAAGGCAAAGGAGAGGAAGAAACCACTGATAAATCCTGAAATGTGAGCGAAATTATCAATCCAAGGCAGGAGGCCAAAGGCAAAAAGAAACAGCACCACAGCCAGCAGCTTGAAGAAAGCCCTCCATGGGCGTGCCAGGATTTGCCAACTCTGGAAGAGCTCCACAAAGAGACAGGCCAGAATTCCAAACTGGGATCCTGCAGGGCCAACCTGCAGAAGAAGAGCATTACAGATAATGTCAGGCTCATGCCACCGGCCTGGCCTCTGCAGCCAGCTCCAGGAATTAGTTACTTCTTACTCAAATCCTGTTCAGTGGTTCTTGGCAAAGAGACTCTGCAACTTCATCCATATACTGGGGTGCCAGGAGTAAAGGGGCCTGGTTGGATTTAGGATCAAGGTGTGAGGCCAGAACAGACTAAGGAGGGCAGATCTGGTTCAAATTGCCAGAGGGAGAAGCCCTTGAAGGCAATCTCCTGGCTCCCCCACCCACCCTGTAGTTTTCCTTATGGAAGGAGCTGGAAGGCTCCAGCAGGTCCAGCCATGCAGTCTCCTGTGGGCATGGTGAGCTCTGCTCTTTGCCACTCTCACCTGGAGGGTGTGTGACACCACACTCGATTCCGAGCCTGCCTGGGGCCTCTCTCACCCTGTGGCTGGACAATCCCCCACCTGTTAGGAGAGGCAGCCTTTTTCCTGCAGCCAGCCCAGGCCAGTCCCTTGGAAAGCCCATGGTACCCCGGGGGATGGTGCTGCTCAGCAGTTAAATGACGGTGTGGTGGCATCTTTGAGCTACAAGTGCCAAGGCTGCAGTGGTGAGCCCAGCTCTGGTGGCTCTGCCTCAGCCACAGAGCCACAAGCGTGTAGAGAAGGGTTGTGCTCAGGGCAAGTTACCAGGACCCTGGGCTGCAGGAGACCCACCTCTGCTCTGTAGGGTAGAAATATTGCACTGGCAAGGTTCCCAGTGATGCCACTGAGCAGGTAGATGATAGAGATGCGGTGCCATCCTGCCAGCTTCTCTAGGTCCCGCAGGATCGTCATTTGGAAACAGACTGAAACCAGACAGTGCAGGATCCTGCCAAGTGCAGAGGACAGGAGCTGAAGCAGCAGCCACTGAAGTCACCCCTGTGCTCGGGTTCTGTCCCCAGCCTTGCTCAGAGTTCCTGCTCTGGCCTTACCCATGCTGCTAATCCCTCCCAGCAAACACAGGATGGCAAACGTTGGCAGAGAGCACAGCTCAGATCCCTGTGTCCCCACGAGGGACAGCCACAACCCTCACAGCAGTCCCTGGGCTGAGGGTGCCCCCACCCCCAGAGTGGAAGTTTTACACCTCTGCTTACCCAGCGTGGAGGAAAAGCGAGAGCCAGAGGCGGTAGAACTGGTCAGGGACTTCTGGATTTAGGAAAGGAAGGAGCCCACAGACATCATCCATGCAGTGCACCTAGGGCAGAAATGGGTGTTGAGAGAAGCCCTTTTCCAAGCCCAGGGCAGACTGCAGATAGCTCTGGAAGTGGGGCTCCCCTCCCACTTCTCTGTTGAACCAAGGACCAGGCCTTGTCTCCAACACAAATTTACACAACCCCATCCCTTCCCTGTGGCAGCTTTAAGCCCTCATTTTTCACCCCAGCACCCCGAGCTGAGGCATCAGCTCACCCACAGAGCAGACTGTGGAGCCTTCTCCCACTGCTGTCACAGTGGTGCCGTGCTGGCCTTTCACAGCTGCCAGCCCAGGTCCCAAACTGGCCCCCAAATGGGGACAGATGCAGCCACCTCTGCCACTCCAGCCAGGAGCAGCAGCTTCCTCCAGGCTCAGGGTGGGACGGGACACAGGACTCTGAACTGCAGCACTGCCACCCCAGATCGTGCCAAGCTGCTGAGGGCCCTGGAGGGAGGAGGGCAGCCATACAACCCCCCAGCTGCACCCTCACCTGAGAGCAGAGCGTTGCCTCCTCATGGAAATAGCCCCGCATGAATTCACAATACTCCCGGGAGGTTATTTCACACCTGCAGGAGGCACAAGTCGCACATGGAAAGCACAATGGATCATTCCAGTGCTCTCCCAGGCCACCCACTCTCCTTTTCTCATCCCATCCATGAGAACTGATGCCTTCAGCTGCCCCTGACATGCTGCAGTGTCTCAGCAAAGGCACAAACACATTCCCATTTGAGCCCAGTGACTCTCCACACACCCCTCCTGCTTCTCGCCTCCAGGAAAGGCTCCACACACCTGCAGGCCAGGGCTCCAAGGCAGGTCCTAAAGCTGCTGTTTAGAGCTGGGAAAAGCCAGCAGAGCCTGGGAAAGCTGTGTTTCAGACTGGGGGACTCTTGTGCCTCTGCAGCTGGCAGAGGGGAAGGGGGGCTATGTCAAGAGTGTCCTGGTCGTGACTTTGAGGGACAGAGAAACTCCTTGGGGCAGCACACATTTTTCTCCCTAGCAAGGAAAGCCAAGCCCAAGCACTGGGTTACTACTTAAGCTCAGGGATAACATGAGAAAACAGCATCCTCCTCTTTTGCAAATCCAGAGTGGGCCATTTCCTGGCATCTCCTTTGAGTGCCCAGGGACTGCAGGCTGGGGACAATGGAGCCTGTCAGGAACAAGCTGGCCATTCCTTAGGAAAAGTGCATCCCCAGCAGAACTGTTCAATCCCTCCAAACTGGAATCCCAATCCCTCCATACTTCAGGACCAGGTGAGTGAGGTACCCTGCTGTGCCAGCCTCAGGCTGGCTGTTAACTCCTGCTCATCCCAGACTCCTGCTCCATCTGGGAGTCCTGTCATGGCTCTCTGTCCAACCCCCCTTCCCAGCAGGGCTCTGGGCTGAGTGTGGAAAGGACAAGGAGGGCAAATGGCTGGGTCTACAACCTGAAAAGGCCCCGTGTCTCACCCCAACACCCAGCCCTCCATACAGGTAAAACTCACTACCTTCCCTTGGTCCCAATGCAGCAGGGCCGGCCCGTAATCACACAGTCCATGTGGAGGTGGTTGGTGTAATTCCCAGCACTGTTTTTTGTACAGATCTGGAAAACAACAACAGGCTGCAGTCAGACAGCCACAGCTTTGCTTGCTGGCTGGGTAAAATCAAAACAGCCACTTGGGAAGCAGCCAGATCCCAGACACAGCTCCCTCTGACAGCAGGATGGTGCCTGATACTCCATCTGCCTGAGCATCAGTTGACACCTCCTCTCCAGCCCGAGGCTGAGCTGGTTTCCATCCCCCTGTTACCCTGACAGGTTCCAGGGCTTTAGCTGGCACAGGACAACTTTTGTTGTTGGAGGGCTTTGAGCCTTGGCTGAGCAGAGCACGGCTGCCCTGAGCTGGTGTTTGTGACAAGCAGCAGAAGCTGCTGCAGAGGCCCTGCCCTCCCCCCAGCACAGCTGAGGCTCTGCACAGTGGGATGCAAATGCCACACTGCAGCTGCCCCTGCAGGCCCCTGCCTCTGATGCAAATGCCACACTGCAGCTGCCCCTGCAGGCCCCTGCCTCTGGCCATGCTCACCGGCCACTTGGTGATGTCATCTGGCCACTCGTGGGGCTCCATCGAGGCTGGCTGCTCACACACCCTGCAGCAACAAAGCACATATCAGCCTGAGAAATACCTTTCCCCAGCACCAGGTAGGATTTCCACACTCTGCCTGTGCCCAGGGTGCCATTCCACAGCTCCCTGTGTCCCTGGGTGGTGACACTGACACACCAGACCAGATCAGCCAAGGCCATGCTGATCAAAAAAGCCTCAGCCTCCTTCCAGCAGAGATCACAAAGGCAGAGAGCACACAGCTGCCCAGCAACAAACTGGATCCCTTCCAAGTGGACACACCCCAAGGGCAGGAATTCAGCTGCTTTCAGCTCTGCATCAGCCTGCAGTGACTGTGCAGGGCAGCCAGCAGCTGGCTGGGCTCCTGGACACAGGTGTGCTAGGCTGGTGACTGCTGCACCCCAAGCAGGGAATTGTGCAGGGAGCAGGTGAGGACGGGGAGAGGGGTGAGGAAGGCACCCACAGCTCACAACAGGCCTCTGTTCAGGTGGGCAGCCCACAACAGAGACCAGGGGTAAGCTGAAATATGATTACACCCTGCATCAGCCTCCCCTGCAGTGTAGGGACATCACTGCCCCACACCCCTCCAGAGCTGCTGCTGCCTCATCCAGCAATCCACTGGCCTGGGACTGACTGTACAGCAGCCCTGTCCTCCCGAGGATGGCAGCTGGGCCAGGCAGGACCTACCTGGGGTCCTGATGACAAACAGAGCCAAACTGCCTCTTGTTCCCTGCCAGCATCGGTGTGCTGGGGTGATGGGGCCACTTCACCCACACGGCCAGCGTGGACTGCAGGAGAGAGGAGAGGCGTCACCGTGAAGCCCAGGGAAAGAAGCATCAGCAGAAGTGGCCCTGAGGCTGCAGGGCTGGCAGGAGAAGGGCCATGGCACTCACTGAGCACTCCTCCTCCGAGGTCTGCACGCAGCCTGACTTGTCGTTGCGCACGCAGCACGCCGAGTGCTTCTCCTTCTCCCGCTTGGCGCTGATGAAGCTGTGCACCTGCTGGTCCTGCCTCATGCACGGGGAGAACTTGGCCCCCAGGTGGATCAGGGCCTCCTGGCAGAGATGGAAACACTCAGCTCAGCCAAGGCAAGGACTGCCTGGGCAGAGCAGGCTGGGGGAGCTGCTAGGGGCACCCCTTGTCGGGGTCTTCTCTGCTCTCTGAGATGACCCCAGGTGTTGGTGGAAGCCGCTTTTCCCAACCCAGCTGTCCAAGAAGGAGTCAGGAGTCTTCTGCTCGTGTTCTCAGTGATGTTTATTGTCTCTTATCTAAAATATTTTCTGTCTGACCCGCCGAGCTCTGGCCAGCAGGTCAGTCCAAGGCACACTGCCTCCCATGGGGCTGGTGCTGTCTTTTATACCATGAACTGTGTATTAGATATTTACAATTGTGTACCAACCCCTAACACCTGTGTTAGACAGTGACTTTCTACTCTGAACCAATCTAAAAATGCCAGCATCACCTAAAAGATGGATGTTAGGAAGAAGAAGGAAGAAGGACAGGGCACGCCCCAATCCCTCCATCTTAGGGTTTTAAACCCCCCTGTACCAAATCCCAATTTTTTTCCTTTCACCCTCTAACTACTGCTACTGTGTTGTCTAAACTTTTGTGACTTGTGACTCCTCATATAAGGTTGGTAATTTGTCCCATGGGCTGAGATCAAAGCCCCAAGTGTTTTTGGCTTCCTGCCAGGGCCGCCCAGACCCCTGTCCAGGGTTTGGGGCACGGAGAGGAATGTCTTGGATTCTGACAACCCCTATCCCGACTCAAGGGCCAGGGACAAGTCCTGCATGATGAAGCCCAACACAAACCATGCACATTCTCCGTATTTGCTTTGGAGATGGGTCCAGAAGAAAAGTTCAGGGGTTTCTTTGCCCACAGCCCCAGAAAGGCCAGCACTATGTCTGGGAAAGAAAACTGTGTGACATTTCCTCTTCATTTTTGTCTTTCCCAGGGGAATGGCATCAGGAAAGCTGTCACACACCATACAACTCCTGCATTTTTTCTAACCCTGTGCTTGTCTTTGGAGGAACAGGGTGCAAAGCAGAAAAGCCAAGGTCCATCCCAACCTCCAGACACCCCATTCTGCCAGGTAGTTGGGGCTGGGAGCACTGCTGCTCCCTGATAGTGACAGCAGATCCCTGAGCTCCCTGGAGCAGAGGGCTCTGGGGCTCTGGTCCATGGGGTGGCACAGCTGCACACACAGTCCCCCATCCACCCACTCACAGTCCCACCAACGGCACTCACTGAGCTGGGGCCGATCCAGAAGTTTTCCTGCTGAACGTATTTGACATTTTCATAAACCCCTCTGTTTCGCAAGACCTACAAGGAGAGAAAGCAAGAGGCCTGTGAGCTCCAGCCCCCAGGCTCAGCAGGGCAAGCAGCAGGGACTGGGGAAAACAGCCCCCAGGATGAACAGGAATCCTCACAGCCAGTGATGGGCCCACAGCTCTCTCCAACTGTTTTTTTTGCAGGATCACATGCAAACCCCATCAAGGTGTGGGCACCTTCATGTTAAGGTTTCATTTAAAATGTCTATCTCTGGCTACTTCATCTTCCAAGAAATCCCAGGGCCTGGAGCCCATGGAGTGGCCTGAGCCTGCACAAAGCTCCACAGAGCTGAGCAGCACAGGCAGCACCCACAGACAGTGCAGGGCCAGGTCCTCTGAAAGCTGCCAGACATGCAGCTGAGAAGCTCCCCAGGCATCTCCTGCATGGAGCAGGGACATGGCTGGAGACATATCTGCACCCTAGAAACCTTTACCAACATCTGGGAAGGCTACAAACAGCTTCAAAATCAGCTCCCAAAGTCACACTAGTCAGTTTTGCTCCTGGCAGAAACAAAATCCTGCAACTGTTGCAAAAACTCAGCTCAGGTTTGAAGTATTTCCCTGCCATGATCATCCTTCTGGTCTCCACCAGGAGGGGAACAAGCTGTTTGGAAATGCTGCCAGCACAGCCACCGTGCTTCGTGTCAGATACAATCTGACATCAGGAGCAGCGTGGCTGCAGGAGGGAGAGAAGGTGGTGGGGGCTCCCAGAGACCCTCCAGGGCTGGACAGCAGGCACCCAGCCAAGAAGGCAAGGAGCCAGTATGCTGTGACAGGACAGCTGAGGGCTAAACTCAATCACACTCCAGGCATGCCAGGGGGATTCACTTACTGAATCAACAGTTTCGTGTTGTGAGAACCCCACAGGGGCGATGCCGTAGATGCACACAGCGAGGATGGTGATGAGTGAATGCACAAAGGTGACCCAGTAAGTGAAGAAAGGCCTGGATGGAGGGAAGGGGAAAGGATCAGAGGCAGAAACACAGGCATATTACATCTGCTAACAGAAAACAGGGGAAAAGCTGCTGTTTTCCCCCAGAAACCTCGCCAAAATCTGGGGTACATGGCCAGGATCACCTAGGAGTGCACAGGACAGGAGGCAATGACGTAAGGTCTTGCTGAAGACAGAACCTGTTTACTCTGACTCCCCCATCACCCTGGACAACCACCCTTTCCCAAGAAAACGTCCATGAGAACACCAAACTGTGCTGCGTTTCTGAAATAATGACTCTAGGGGAATGACCAGAGGCAGGGACAGCTGAGCCCTGCAGTTCCCCACAGGACAGTGCGGAGGTGGCACAGAGACCTGCAGTCCCTCCAGGCAGCAGGGACACAGACACACCGTGAGGAGCTGCCCGAGGTGCCACGCAGGGCGACACAAACACGCTGCTCTCAGCTGCAGCTGCCTCTGCACTCCGAGGGACAAAAGGGGGGGGCTCAGCAGCACCCAGCCACCCGAGCCCCCGAGGGCCAGCAGCACTCCCTCGCTCAGCGGTCCGTGGGGACCCCAGGAAGGCGAGCGCAGCCCTCACCTGTGGTCGTCCATGTCCTCGATCTGCCGTTTGACGTAGCTGTCGATGCGCTTGCGGTAGGTCCTGTTGGTCAGCTTGCCCACCATGCCCAGCCCGTAGGGCCTCTTCTCCTTGGCAAAGAGCTTCCTGACGGGCACGGCGATGCGCTGCCCGCGCTTCTGCGGGCTCACGCTCACCACCTCCTGCCGCAGGCGCACCTTGGGCTGCGCCAGCGCCCCGTCCTTCTGCTTCCTCCAGCCTCGCTCCAGGGGGCTGAAAAGCAAAAAAAAAAGCAGGGCAGCACTAGGGACCAGCCTTTCCATGGCCTTTGGTGGCAGCAGAGCCTCTGTGTGTCCCACCCGCTCCGGGCTGGGCAGCAGCTGACAGCAGACAAGGTGTATTTAAAAGGGTTACACACTGTTCTGGCTATGATAGAGGCAGGAAAGGGAAGCACAGAAGTGGCAGAAAGCACAGCAAACGCGCAGAAAGTGGCACGAGGCAGCTGAGCCAAACTAAGCCCCACTGCTGAGGGGCTCTTGAGGCTTTAAAGTCTTTCAGCAGCAGGCTGAAACAGGGAGGCTGCACCAGGCACCTCTGCAGCCTAAGGCCAGGGAGGCTGCACCAGGCACCTCTGCAGCCTAAGGCCAGGGAGGCTGCACCAGGCACCTCTGCAGTCTAAGGCCAGGGAGGCTGCACCAGGCACCTCTGCAGCCTAAGGCATGTCTACTTCCTCCCCTACTTCAATCCTCTTACTCTGCTCTCTGCGATGAAATGGAAGTGGAGTTTGGCCCAGCAGTGGAAATACCCACCTTTAAATGTCACTTCAATGTCTCACTTCGGTGTGACTGGACTGGCAAACTGGACAAAAGTTAATCCAAGCAGCTTCCCAGACCAAGAAAGCAGCACTGTCACAGGCTGCAAGCTGTACCTGCTACCTCTCCCAGTCTTTCTTCCATTCCTCCCTTATTTGTACCAATGTGTGCATTTTTCAGAATAAAAAAAAGCAGGCTTCAACAACAAAATAAAAATCCCAAGTATCCCAAGCTAAAAGAAGGCTTTTTTGTCAAAATAGATCTGATGAACATTGCACAGGTTACTGGTAAATAACACCTGCTTTTTAAGGCTCTGTCACATCCAGATAGATTTGTATTTCCTTGTTATTAGACAGCAGCGTGAAGGTCACATCTGCAGCACTCAGACCTGACCAAAAAAACCCAACTCCCTCCCATTTCATCCTCCTCATTGCCTGGCACTGCAGTAGCCATGCTCCTGACGTGTGCTCTAGTCCAGTGTACCTCCTCTGGCTTCCCAAATGTCCCACTCTGCACAAAGACAGTGCTTGTCAGAAGAGCTGAGAAAAAACAGCCAACAACCTTTCTTCTGGAAGATGACTGGAGTATCTGGAGAGATCATGATAGCTCTGAAGTGCAGGCAAGCAACAGCACAAGGCAGAATCTGAACCTCTGTAGCTAAAATACTGCTGGAAACTTCAGCTCTTTTCATATTGCACCTTGCAGAAGATGCATTTGAATATCCTAACTTCCCCTTGGGAAGTTCTTCTGCAGCAGAAGGTGCAGGTTTCACTGCAGCCTGCTCTTGCCCAAGAGGTCAAGGGGTCTCTGTGGGGCAGATGTGCTGCTTCCCAGTGTTTCCAGTGCTGGAAATCTCCCCATGCCCAAACAAACACCTCACCACGTGAAAGGACATCCAGCTGTGACTCTGATAACAGCTCTCTGAAGTGTGGAAAAAAAAAAAGTATTTTCCTCAATAAATAAAACTATTTAAGGAGATCCAAAGGGAGCCAAGAAGACTGAAACCATCTCAGAGGAGTGACAACAAACTCCCACCATTTGTGCTTCCCCTTGTGTCAAACAGAGTGAAGTTCTTGGAAACACTTGAAGGGAAAGTGCCAACAGAGCAAGACGGGCTGAGAGCAGCAGAACCACAACAAGGACCTCCCTGTCTGCTCCATGTTCACGCCCAGCAGAGCTCTCTGCTGGGGTGAGCTGACTCGGAAGCAACACGGAGCAATTACTCAGTACCAGTTACTCAGGTGGAAAAAATCCAGGCATACAGTACAGCACCACCCACATATTTGTAGGGCTCTCGGCATCAGTGCCACACCTTTCTCTCATTTCAAGAGAGGAATGCAGCCCAGCTCGACACTCTGCAATGCTTCACCTCTCCTTGGAGCATGAGAACAGTTACTGGTGACTGTGGCAATGGCAACAGCTTTCTCACTTTGCCACGCTCCCCATGGCCAAAGGCTGGGCCCTCAGCATCCCCACAGCTGATTTAAAGTGTCTTTTGCTTCCTCAAGGTATGATTCAATCTCTGAAACACATTAGTATGAAGCTGGAAGTTGCTGGAGTGACTGCAGAAGTGGCCTCAGAGTCACCTTTCACATCATGGGTAGCTAGGGCAGGAGGTCTTCAGCTGGATTTAAGGAAAACCCATCACTGCTCTGCTCTGAGCTCTGCACCAAGCGCCCACAGCACTCGGATCTTGGCTTCCTCCATGCAGGAGGCCCCACTCCAAATGGGTTGGCTACCCCATGCTAGGCTTTAGCAGCTACCATGAAGATACTCACAGTAGTAAGTGGCTTCTTTCAAGCTCATTTTTGTCCAAAGCACCTCCTGTGAGATCTGTCTGATCTGGAGGTTTCACCTCAGCATCTTTGATTGCAGCTTCTGACGGCGACTCGAACACTTCATCTGGGTAAGTGGAGAGCTCCTCATGAAGGACTCCTTCCTGGGCAGAGAGACAGCAGTCCCATCAGAAGAAGCCAACATCCCATTTGAGACAGCAGCCCTGGCAGAAGCAGAGTCCTGCTCTGCCTCTGCTCCAGCAGCATGCCAGACCTGCCCCTCACCCGAGCAAAGAAGGAAGTGTCGAGCTCATCTGGGAAATCCACCGTGTCCTCCTCCAGGAAGCTGGCGGGGGTGAAGCTGCGCCGCTGGGCCCTCCTCAGGGTGCTGTCCTTCACAGAGCGGCCCTGCAGCCAGGGACAGGGACATGGGGGCACTGCCAGAACCTCACCCCCAGCTCACCAACCCACCCCAGCCAGGGCACAGGCAGCCCACATGCTGAGCTGGGTTCATGCTTGTGCATGGAGCACGGCAGACGTGATGGGTGACACCTTTCTGGTGAGGCACACAGCTGTCACCCCACTTCTCAACCCACAGCACCCACCTCCAGGCTTGCCACGTGCTCCTCCAGCACATATTGTACAAAGTGTCTGACCAAACCAAACCACAGTGATGGCTGCTACTGGACACAGCAAAAACATCACTGAGCCCAGGAGAGCAGGCACAGGGCAGGATGAAAAGACTTGTACAGCAAGAGCCCCAGGTATTTCTGCTCTTCCCTGGCTGCTTACCAGGTGCAGACGGACCACCCAAAGATCCAGACAGGCTGATTTGGATCTTTGGGTGGTCCATCTAGAACCACCCAAAGATCCAGACAGGCTGATTTGGATCTTTGGGTGGTCCATCTAGAACCACCCAAAGATCCAGATCTAGGACCTGCTAGAACACTCTGAGGCTGCTGGCTGTGGGAACCAAACTTCCCAGGCCAATAAAGAAAAAAGCAAAACCTGTACCAAAACCAAACCACCCTCCCCGCCTCCTTGCCAATCCTGCCTCCTGTACACGTGGCTGTAACACAACAGGAGGTGACTTCTTCCCTCCCTCCAGCCCAGCTACCCCCATGCCCTCTGCTGAGCAGCTCCTTGCCCCCACGTGCCGGGGCAGAGGCGGTGCCCGTGGCAGGCAGTACCTTCACCAGCGCGGCGGCCGCTCGGAAGCTCATTTTGGCCACGGACTCGCGCTTGCGGCGCCGCGGGAGGCGGTTGAAGCCCGAGCGGGAGCTGGTGAAGGAGCAGAGGGAGGTGGCCCCCGGCGTGATGGGCGTGTGGGGGATGCTGCAGCCGTCCGCGTCCTCGGCCATCCGGAAGGCTCGCCCCCGCGCCAGCGGGTCGATGATCTGCCAAGAGGAGCAGCCCATCAGTGCTTCCACCCCCAAAGCCCTTCCTGCCAAGGCTCCTCTCTCCTCCTGAGACCACGAAAGGGGCCTGGCTCCTGGGATTGACCAAGAACCAGCCTGCCGGGACCAACAAGCAATTCTACAATAGGAAGATAAGGAATAGCCTATTGGGGTTTTTTTCTCTTTTGTCACTATTGACTATTGTCAACCACTCTGTTCCAGTATCTCACAAAAGACTCCAAACCTCCTCCAGCCCTTCCCAAGCTCTTGGTTTCATTGTCTCCCATACCAATGAGCTCAACAGTCAGAGAATGTGCTGTCCAAATAGGAGTTTGAGAAATCCCTGAAAACAGAAATGTTCTTTCTTCAGCTAGTTTCCTTCCTGACACTGGACAGCCCAGACTTATGCAGTTTCCTGTCATCCTGTTGAAGCTTTACTGTATATTTACATCTGCTTCCATTAATTAAATTTAACAGCTGGATAAAGCAGGCAAGCTTCCAGGAGCTGCAAGCCCTTCTTTGGGACTCCTCAGGCCACTGCTCTCACTTATTCCAAACATACGAATCAACGTAATGAAAATATTGCCTTCAGCTACAAACCTTGCCTCTGTCCTTACATCATCCCAGCTGTGGTTTCCATAAGACCTCTATGCTTTATCCCAAGGTTTTACGAGCTTTTTTAATCCACAGTTGCACACTCAACAGGAAGCTTAATGGGCTCACACCTACTGACACCACGTTCTGATTTAATGTAGCCCACATAGAGCTCAACAATATTTCTAAGTCTCCTGTGACCAAAAATTAGGTGCAAGACATTTAACAGAAAAGAGGACAACAGGGTGAAATGTGATTGAAAAATCCACTACATTCTCCTCTGCTGTAGTGATGCCACCAGGCTGCAGGTCACAGACTGACCTGCTTTAGAAGGAATTGTTTTCCCACTCACTCAGTAGTGCTCACCAAAGCACAGCCAACAACCACACCAATTACTGTCGCTGAGGGGAGCAGTGGGAAGAGCTGGATATTGTGGGGATATTGTGGTTAGTTCTGGTCACTGGATGTGCTCATCTGGGCCCTGCCCCCTTGGGTCACACTTAAAGGTAATGAGCAGGAGGCAGCACCAAACCCAGGTGCCCTTTGCAGGCACCCAAAACCACTTCTGAGGACCCGTGAGCAGAGTTACAGCGCCATTGATGCAAGAGACACTTTTCAAAATCCTAAAATATAACCAGGTTTCTATGGGGACAGTAGCTGTGCTACAGCCTGCATTCTGCTTGGGGCAGAGCAAATGTCCCCAGTGATTCCTACCCTATATTTGGGTCCAACACAGTGGCTACTCTGGCTACAACACAATTCTGTCCTTCAAAACGGCAGCAGAAAGCCTGAGCTGAGAGCTGCTGGTCATGCTGCACACCCCTGATCACCACAGTCACAGCATGACAAACACATCTCTGAGCCACCAGAACAGCTGAGGGATCTCAGCCAAGGAGACCAGAGAGAGGCTGCTGGAGAGAGAGCTGCCAAACTGTACCTGGGACGTGAGAAGTGTCTGAGCACAGAGCCCAGCTGTGCTGAGGCAGAGCTCAGCCCGCAGACAGGTCTGAAGACACCGAGCAGGGAGCTCAGCGATGGCCTTGCCCTCTGTCCCAGGTCACTCACCTTCTGCATGCCCAGCTGGCAGGGTCCCACGTAGAGAGGAGGAGGGGTCTCTGTGCTTGTCAGAGAAATGTTGTCCTGGCTGGGCAAGTCCATCTCCCGGATGACCTGAGGCTTGAGCTTCCCGTAGCGCAGGCTGCAGTGGCGGAGGCTCTTCCTCTGCCACTTCTGAGTGGCATCGCTGTCTTTGCTCACCCCAAACCAGTCTGCTGTGCCTCTGAAAGATGCCAGCAGACAAGGGCTAAGAACAAGGGTGTCTGCTTGGATTATGCACGTGAAAAGACAAAGCCCTGCTGGTCACTTCCAGCCCACCCTAATTCAAAGACAGAATTCTTTCCCAGGAGCATCTCGCAGCTTGTCCTCAGCTGGTTTTAGCAACCTAACAGATGCTGGCCAGAAATGTTTGACCATCAACAGCATTCTGTCTCTTAAGACAGAAGAAAAACGACAGGAGATATTCACTGTGGGCAAAGGACAGTTTGTTCCGAGCTTTTCTAAAAATAAAGGAAAAGAAATGATACAGAAATTCAGAAAATAACTTGGTGAAAGGTGTTTTTTTTACTTTAAAAACCATCCATTGCAAACACTTACCATTTTCAGGCCAGCTCTAGGTCCCCACAGTAAGACTGTACTGTTTCGTAGCTCTGTAACTCGTCCCAAAAGCCACCAGCAATCTCTCTTCTCTCCCAGCCTCCCCTCCACACTCCCACAACCTCCCTAACTTCTCCATCTCATGCTGCAGAGCTTCTAAACTCCTCAAGGGTTGCATTAACAGCAAAACTTACTGCAGTTCTGGTCTCTGCAAAGGCAGACACACACACTTCTAAGCTGCTGGTTGCAGAAGCAGGAGCACAAGGCTGCAGCCACAAGGCAGGTTTGCTGCCAAGTGGCTGCTGCCACAGAAGAGCAGTGGATCAGAAGCAAAATCCCAAGGAAGGCAGGGAGGGATCAGGATAAGTCAGACTAAAAGCCTATTTCAAATCCTGCAGGACAGCTGGTATCCTAAACTTACAGAGGTCATGGCAGCCCTGCCAAGCAGTTCCCACCATGGCTAATCCATCCTCAGATGACAAGCTGTCTCAGCCTACAGCTGACTGGCCCAGGTGTTGAAACCTGAAAGTCCAAGCCAAACCCAACCCCCTGGCCTCAGCCCCCCTCTCAGCTTAGCTGCTGAGAAGCAAGACCTCACAGATCACAAAGTGAACATTAAAATACACACTGGAGTAAAGGCTGGGATAAATCTAGGATTAGGCCACATAGGGGAACTGAGACAGTGCACTGTAGACAGGAAATTAGTCCTGTGGTTTTATCCCCTTCCAAGCAAGACCCCCATCAACCAACAGGTGAAGGTGCTCTGCCACCACGTCAAAAGGTGTGTTTGAAATCCACAGCCTTGCTGGCTAAAAGCTTCCATATGCAACCACCACACATTTTCCTCAGCCCTCCCTGTTCTCACAATGACACAGAACAGAGCCTTCAGAGGTCATGTGGGCCACTGCTGGAATCCACCTGACTTCACTGACCCAAATGCCACCAGCAAGCCAACGTGCCAGCCTTTAGAGATGGGGCCATGTGAAAATCTTGGGGCACCTCTCTGCTCCCACAGACCCACTTCTCCTTGAAGCAATCTTCCTCTCCATCCAGAGCAAAGGCCCAGGGCCAGCCCCTGCCCTGACAGACTCACCAAACCCATAGCACAGAGGTCAAGTTGCCAGCTGCTGTGGCACAACACACACCACAGAACAGTGTGACCACTCAGAGGGCTCCCCACAGACTGCTGTAACCAGCAAGGTGACCTTGGCCCATACACAGGGCCTCAAAGGGAGAGGGGCTGAGGGTCATTTGGGCCCATAGGAGCCTGCTGAGGAATGGCACCACCAGCAGTCTCAGAGCTCTCCAAAACTGTGCTCCCACTGGTCTGGAAGGACAAGCACCACCACAGCTGTTGGCACTGCGAGGAACACTCCAGAACTGCCAGAGACCACTGCTGGGCCAGGGCCAGGGTGAAGAGCTGTCCCACTCCTCCCTGATCACAGCCAAAATAGTCCACTAAAGAGTTGAGGGCATCTGGAGCACCCTGGGAAGAAGCTGAATGCCTCTGTTCAGCTGGGGGACGCCATCACATCCTGTGGCGTCCCCAGGGCACTGTAACAACCAACACCAGAGTCAGCTGTCACTCTTCTGCCACGATGAGCCAAGCAGCCCTGAAAGCCCAAGGCCAAACACAAGCAGCCCCACAGGTGGTCACAGTGCCATAGTGGCAGCTGGCCAAGGGCAGCAGTGAGGATGGCAGGACAGGAATACAGGGCATTAGGTCCAGTCCCTGTCATGCACAGTCACACTGTCTGTCTGGTTTAAAAGTTTCCTAAGCTCCAGATCTGGGGTGATGGCCCATTTTGGTGATGGCCAGATTTGGGTCAATGGGCCTGTTGTGCCCTGGACTCCTGGAGTGGCTCATCTCCTTGGTGCTAAGTAAACAAAGACCTCCACCTCAAAAAGAAGACAGTCACATTTGCATTAGAAAAAGCCATGATGTCAACAGGGAAAGAGTGGATGCTGTGTATTCCATTCATCAGCTCTGAGCCCCTCTGGACCAACACAACAGTGTCTGTTTGGTGCTGCTTCCTCTCCTTCCCCTCCTGCCCCAAGAAGGCTTCGGGGCCAACAGAGGCTGCACTGCTGCCAGCAAAGGCAGGCTGGGCTAAGGCTGCCCTGGGGAGAAATTCCAGCTATGGTGAACACCAGGAGGTTGACAGCTTGTTAGGAAAGGCAGGAGGGAGTGAGGCTGGCGGGTGGACAGCTTGTTAGTCCATGCTACTTATTGACAGCTGCCTACGCATTTAGTAGGAGTGACAATCGTTTTCTGTTAGCGGCACACATGAACTTTCTCACTCTGCCTGTCTGTAGGCCTCTTGGACAGTCCTGGGAAGGCAATGTGATCTCAGCAACAGCCAGACTCTGTGCAGTTCACAACAGCCCTGGCACACACATGCAGGGGTGGGTTTCACACTCAGTGCTACCAGTACCTGAAAAACGATCGGGGCAGGGACTGCCGCTTTCTCAGGGAGCTCCTGCCCCCCCGGTGCCCACGGGCGGGCAGGGTCTGACTCCTTTGAAACCGAACCTGTCTGCTGCAAAGAAAAGAGAGCTGAGGGGAAGGAACCTCCAGGGCTGTGGAGAGGAGCAGCCACTGCATCTCCTTCCATAGCCCCATGGGCAGCAGTTGTGCCCCACTGCATGTGACAGTGGCCTCCAGCTGAGAGCACGACCTAAGAGAAACAACCAAGCTGAAGCCACACAGCTGCAGAATCCTCTTGGTGCACCTGTGACGTGTGTCTACATTGCTCTGGAAGGTACCAGGAGTACTGCCATCCCCCTCAGCTCCCCCTGTAAGACCTGCCTTCTTCAGCCCAGCTGGCTTTGGGCACCAGTGTGACACCATGGAGGTGTCAGCAGGCCGAGATATGATCTGCTTACAGACAGGTGACTGGTGCCCTGACAGGATCTTGCCTAGTGAACAAGACTACCTGTGCCACATCTGCTGCCTTGCATGGATATCTCAGACACCCTGGAAGACTGGAAATGGTGTTAGATGCTTTCATATGAATCACTCCCATGCCTTGTTCTGGACGACACAGGCTTGACTTTATGTTCACAATTGATCTGTGTCCTCCAGGGAAGATGGTAGGGAGTCCTGCTGCAGTTTCACATTCTGTGCATTCTGAAGGCTGTGTTAAGCAGAAAACTTGGCAGTCAGCCTTCCTGAATTCACAAAACAAATCCCAAAACACAATTTAGGGATGTATGGTCTGCATTCTCCACTGCATCCCTAGCTCTGCTAAATGGAAAACAGGAGTTTAGGCCTTGATACTTTCCATTCCCCTGGCCTTGTTTCTGATCCACTCATTTCATGCTTTTATTGCTAGCATTGTGTAATGTGTGCATCTCCTGCAGTTCTGCTCCTTGCAAAATCCTTCCCAAAGTAAATTTGTCACAGTAGCACCAAAGCAGTTCACAGTTCCTCACTCCCTTACATACAAACTGCATGTTGTGAGGATTTCAGGGGCAGGTTACCCTGGCCCTTCTACCCAATGCTTCTTGCCAGGGCCTCCACAGCACCCTTCCAGGATATCCCCTCATCCTGGATGTGCTCTTGCCTAGCTGTCCTGGCAAGGAACACGTCAGGAGCAGGGAGGCAAGGGAGGAGGCAGTGTAGGTGTGCAAGGACAGCCTCAGCAGGCACAGAGGCTGCCCACAGCCCTGAGAAGAGCTCAGCCCTCCCAACCTCACAAGAAGCAGGATCAGAGTGGGCTGATGCAGGAGAGTTTCAGCACCAAGGGAACCAAGCTGGGGAACGTCTGAGGCAAAGGAAAACAGTGTGTGGGAGATCTCCCAGAGCTGGAAAGCTGCTCTTTTGTGAGTGGGCGAAGCCTGGCTGGCTGAAAGTACCCCTGACCCCTGGAGCTCCAGGGATGCTCCTGGGATCCAGGCAGGCCTGACACACTGCCAGAGACTGAAGCAAGTCATCTCAGGAGAGAAGCTGGGAGAGCCACTCCCTCTGGACAAAGTGGGATAAGCCTTTGCCATGGTGAGGGAAAGAGCATCCAGCTCCATGTGGCCATGTCTCAAGAGACTCCTAATGACAACCCTTTGTTGGAGTGGGACATGGGACCAGAGCAGCCTCTCCCTGCTCCCCACCACCCCTCAGAGCCATCTCAAGGACCTGCCAATGAGCCAGTGCTAGGGGCCAAGCTGCTGAGAGCCCTGCACAGCTCCAGTGGGCTTCTGCATCCCCCAGCAACCATGTGCTCCCAGACACTGCACCAAAGCACGTCCAGCACACCCCATCTACAGTCACACTAAACATCAGGGACACATCCTGTTAGCGAGAAACACCCCCCCAGGGCACAGGGGCAGCCAAAATCTGTCTGTAAGTGGCAAACACCATTCATTGCCCTGCTCACCAGCATCTTCCTCCCAGGACTTGTCTCCTCATGTACTACAGACAGGCTACACAGCACCACTGGGCTTCTACAGTGGGGACCAACCTGCACCCACCCTTCCACAACCTCACGAGGTGATGAGGGCCTCAACCCAACCCTGCAATGGGAGGAGCAGGGCAATGGGAGGAGCAGGGAAGCGGGAATGCAGAGCTCAGGGAGCTGCGTGCCTCACCTCCTGATGGTCTGGGTGATGGAGGTCTGGCGCTGCAGCACCGCTCTCCTGGCGGGGTCGTGGGGCAGGGACGGCACGCGGCTGTTGTCGGCCGGCATGCTGACGCTCCGCAGGAACGCCTGGCGCCGCGTCGGCTGCGAGGGAAGCGGGAGGGAGTCAGAGGCCTGGCATGGGGATGTCAGCAATGCAGCATGTACTGCCTGAGCTCCTGCAACACATCCTCCTGGCTGCTGGCTACCCAAATCACACCCTCCTAGACCACCCGAATCACACTCTCCTAGAACACCCAAATCACACCCTCCTAGAACACCCGAATCACACTCTCCTAGAACACCCGAATCACACCCTCCTAGACCATCCAAATCACACTCTCCTAGAACACCCAAATCACACTCTCCTAGAACACCCAAATCACACCCTCCTAGACCATCCAAATCACACTCTCCTAGACCACTCCACGAGGTCAAGAGAAGCGCAGTCAGTGGGATTTGCTTCTTAAGTGGCTCTGGATCTGCACTGAAAGCCTGTGAGAGCGCTGGGTGGGTCTGCAGTTGCAGCCTAAACAAGGTGGGAAAGGCTTTGTTCACAGCCTAATTGCCTGGGCACACTCACATGTCTTGGTTAAATGTCACCTACCAAATGTGACACAACTCACCAGTCTGTTCTCAGCTCACACAACTGCCTCCCCAGGGCTGCTCTGGATTACATTTTTATCAGCTCAGCAGAGACACCATGTCCCATTTGTACAGGGCAGGCTGAGCAGACTGCCCCTCTGGCAGGGGAAGCTCTGATCGATCCTCTGCTCACACTGTCTCTGCCTCAAGACTACTTCAGCCTCTCTAGCCCAGAAAGCTGATGATTTTCCACTTACATTAACAGTTTTGATATCTTTTGTGTAAAAGCAGTACACGGATACTCAGGTTGTAAGTCAGAGGAGCACTCTCTCTCTTACAGTCTGGACCGTGCAGAGAACACCACCTCTACCAGCTTCCATCATAAGCACAGAGTGTCCCTCCAGTGCCCAGCTGGGTTTAGAGACTCCAGATCCATCAGAGCCTTAAATAATTGATTCAGAAAGTTTCAACCTGCACTGGTAAAACCCTGAACTCCACTTCTAATCCCTACAGACTGACCCCCAAATTCTTTCCTTCCAAGGGAAGACCAGAACCAAGATTTATCTGCCAGGAGCTGTCACCTAAGTGAAGTGCATTTGAGTCCCTGGATCACAGAATGATGAAGAGGACAGTTCTTGCTGTTCCAAGTGCAAGCTTGTCCTCAGCCCCCTCCAGGAAAGCTGTATAACCCTCCATTTCTCTAATGACCAAACTTTTTTTCACAAGTGACTGAACCCAAACATGGAGCTGGGCAGCAAGAACCCTCTGGCTCTGCCTTCGGTGCACAAAGTCTCTGTTCCTGCAGCAAGGCCACACAAGCAGCCAGCATTCATACCCAGGTCTCACCCCTACATAAGTTTTTAATACCTTGTAGCAGGTATTCCTGATATTCTCCCTATTCCCAGCACGTATAAGGGTGTTTTACTCTCATGCTTTGTACTGCTCCTATTAACCTATCACCTCATCTCTACTTCAGCACTCCTCAATGTTATGCATTTCTCATCCCACATGGTCCTCTTATGTTCCTCATGCTGCTGCTTTGTGTTGCCAGTAACTGTTCTTTGCTGTTACTGATGAAAGTCTGTCATTATCTTGGCTATTCATAAGTCAGATTCATACTCTGCTCATTTCAGCACAAGCTCCAGCACTTCCAGGCCCTCATTCTTGTCTGGGAGACATTCAGTCCCCCAGTCCCCTTAAGAAATGCTTCTTTGAATACCTCACTCTCATATCCCAGCCAAGACACTTTTCACAATGCCCACATCCAAACAGTCACATCAGCCACCCACCCTCATCCCTCCCACATCCCCTTCAAGGGGAGTTAATTACTGCTCATAAATTTACTCAAAGGCTCTGCCCCTTCTTATGTGGCCTCACAACCTGCCATCACACGCTGCCTTTCCCTCAGCCAGGACTGACGGGGATCCCAGGCACGGGGATGCTCCCAGCACATCCCTCCCCAGCTCCACAAGCCCTCCCTCCTCCCAGCCCCTGCACCTGCACAGGCTGGAGGGGTTCTTCTGGCACGGGCACGGGCACCGGGATGTCCAGTTTTAACCATGGTGGCTTCTTGCGCTGTAAACTGCTCGTGCTGTCGTGTCGCGCCTCCGACATCGTCCCACGCTTGTCCTCAGGCCTAGGAGAGGGGAGACACCAGAGTCAGGAGGGAATCTGGCTCATCCCTCACAGCCCAGGCTGCCAGGGTGAGCAGAGGGCTCTCCTCCCGGCTGTGAGTGATGGGCCCCAAGCCCCACGTGGGATGAATCCCCCAAAGGCTTCATGAGGGCTCAGGGGTCACAGCTTGTGCCCACGCTGGTCATTCAGCACCTGACACTCAGAGGACACAGAGCCTCGAGCCAGATACAGAGACTGCAGTCACAAGTTTGAGTCCCCTTCCATTAAGGTTTTTGCTGAGACTACTGTGAGATCCAGATTCCTTAAGAGCAAGCCATGAATTAAATCTTAATGAGATCTGGATCCAGACCAACCAGCTAAGTAACTGCAGTATCAAAAGCCACTGGCCTCCCTCTAAAACCAGCTTGTGACTCACAAACACCCTTTTTTGCCCACCCAAAGCCAAGCACCACCCCTTCCAACTCACCCACCACTTAGCAATTAGCAAGTGGCCATTTCTCATCGCCGTTTCTAATCTCTTTTAAATGTAGTGATTTTCTAGAAACACAATACAGTGCACAGAGCAATACCAGTATAGCATGAACATTAGAGAACTGGCACTAATCCTGAACTAAGAGTGGTTTTCATACATAAATAATAATGATATGGTATTTAAATAAAAACCGCTGTGTAATCCAAACACCGCAGTGAGCAGAGTGACTCGCTGTCATCTTGCCTACTCTGCTGCAGTTTTGCCCTCCTGTTTGGGATCACAGGAGTCTTTCAGGCTGGCAGAGCATCCACTTCACTGTGCATGCTCAGAGAAATAATTCAGAAAACATATTTCACTGGAGGAAGATCAGCTCAGATGCCTCCACGAGTACTTTCCAACCAAATTACGCTACAAGTTTGTATTTCTTCCTCTCCTATCACACACACAACTTCAAGTGAACAGTGGGAAGCATGTGTGCTGAATGGGACAACAGATTCCATTCCCTCCGGGCTCTCTCCTTGCATGGCCTTAGCCTGGCCTACAGCCCTTAGCCACAGGATACAAAAATAATCAAGTGCCCCAGCCTCTTCACCACAGTGGACAGATGGAATAAACAACCAGTTAAATCACCAGGCACACATGCTTTGATAGGGAGTAGGAGAAAAACTCTGTTGGAATTAAAACTTAGTGCTCTTACAGTGTTAACACAGCCCATTTATTTTAAATGCAGAGTGACTTTAACACCTAAGGATTCTTCCTTGAGAGAGACCAAGTCCTAGGCCAGGACCAGAGGGATCTCCACCCTCGGAGACATTTGGCACACAACAAAACAAGGCCCTGAGCTGCCTGAATTATCCCAGCCTTGCAGTGGCTGAGCCAGTCAACCTGCATGGGTACCTCCCAGCCTAAATTAGGCACTGGTTCTCTGAAACGTGCGCTGCCTTGCAGGGCATTTCCACCATATTCCCACAGCTCCCTGCCGCTGCTCTGGAAAGGGAACTGACACACCATTGCAAAAGATACAAGGCAGGGGGGCAGGCAGGGGGAAAACAGGTCAACAAATGGGAGTGGGGGATGATCTGGATTGGGTTAGGAGGGAATCTCATCTAAAAGGAGCTGAAGGCCAGCTGCTGGTGCAGTCGCGCGAGCTGGGCCGGCTGCCAGGAGCGCTGCGCTCAGCTGAGCCAGAACGACAGAAAGGGAGGACTCGGCTGTAGGTGGATGAAGGTTGGGTTTCAGCAAATACCACAGGCCCCCAAAAGTCTGGGAATTCATGATCTAGCCTGTACAGACATGCCCTTCCTACATGCACCACAGTCCTGTTGCACAGATGCAGTGCTGTGCATGAGAGGGACACGAATCCTTCCTTCCCTCCCTGCTGAGCTGCAGGGGTGGCTAAATCCAACTGCTCTAACTTCCCGTAAGATAAAACAGTGAGAGCATTAGGGGAACTCCTGCCTGTGCTTGGTATGAGTAAATCTGCTATGAGGCACGATTTACTGAAAGGTCTTGCAAATTTGTCTTCATGGTGAGGTCAGAGAGCAAAGCAGATTTCTCATACTAAAATACTCCAGCAAAGAGCTTCAGCATCTACCTCTGAGGATCACAAACACAACATGTCCTCGAGGTGCCCTAAACAGAGACCAGCCAAGAGAGACAGAGCCACCACTCTTGCACGACCAAACACAATCTACTTCGCACAACTCAAGAGCCTCCTTCCTGTGCCTTCAAGGGCAAATTCAGAGCCTCCAAAGTAGCAACTCTGCTTTTTCCAGCATCTCACCACTGAGCCAACATCACTCAACATCCTTCCTGTCTACCTACAGACCTGCCTTTGTGAGCAGGAGCCCTGGGTGTAAAGAATACAAATGTGTAGGATTTGCAGCTCTATCAATCAGGGAGGCCAAGGCAGGAAGGCAGAGGATGAATTACGCCCGTGTTGCCCGAAAGTTGCTGCAATAAAGTGAAACCCTGTGAAAGACTTCTGATTAAATCTGTTCTGAGTTTCCCCTCCTAAATTGCCACAGACCACAGACAGTGATGTCCACGTATCTCCACTGGCTTCCCTGACACCCTTGCAGACTTGCACATGGGATCTCCAGGGTGTACACACCTGCCAAAGAGGACGTGCACACAGAGGGGTAAAGCCCGTGGCCTTATAATTACCCCCAAAGTTGACTCAACTTTGTATTTTAGGCAAGGTGAAGATCTCAAGATGAAATTCACGTTCTGACAGAGAAATGGATTGCTCTGCTTTCTCCCCGCTTCAGCAGTTCTTTAAGTAGCAAAGCATAAAAATGCATATATAATAATTGTCTAAATGCACTCAGTATTTAAACCCCAGGTGAGTTTCCAGGGTGGCTGCAAACAGAGTACATAGGAGCAAATCCCCCTACCAGTTCAACCTTCTTCAGTCACTAACAGGTTCACTTCCCAGTAAAAGAGTGCAGTGAAGGCAGAGCTGTTCAGCATTCCCAACTCCCTGTGTGCATTTGGAGTGGCCAAAAATAAACCTTACAAACACCCGAGACTGCACCAGGCCCTGCCAGGGCAAGCACTGTGAATTCTGTATGAATAATCAGCCACAGCACAGGTCAGGCAACTGCCTCTGCCCCAGGCATAAAAAGGCCTGGGGTATGGTCAAGAGAGACAGGTCTCCAGGGGGTTAATGAGGAGCCTGAAGGTGGATCCAGCTGAATATAGAGATATATAGAGCAGATGAGCATCAGTGCATAGCTGTGTGCACACATGCACAGCAACAAGGTCCAACAGCCTTTGCATGGCAGGTAACACCCCTTATTACACCTGGCCCTCACCCAAAGTGCTGCTAATTTCTGTCTCAGCAGTGCACTGAAAGCACTTGCTGCATTTCACACTGACCCCTTGGCTACTTTTAGGGGTCAATGTTTCAGGGTCCAGTGTCCATGTATTTCACCAGGCCAGTGGGCTTTGTTTCAAAGTTGACTGCATTGATACACATTTTGTTTGAATGGTCCCATACCATCAATCCTAATTTCTCAGTACTGTCAAGAGGCCACCGACAGCAGCAGGATGGGAACACACACAGCACAGCCAGGCAGGGTCAGCTCAGTGTCCCTCTAAAGCCAGTATCTCATTTCCAGCTGAGGATGCCTGGCATGGGGTAGGAGCACAGGATCACTCAACAGTCCTGTTTCCCAGGACAGAGCCAGGGCACGTGCTGTGAGTAACTCACAGCCTCCTTGTGCCAGAAATGTCTTTGCCTGTAACAGTTCTGTATCCATCTCTATATCCATCCAATGGTTATTATTCCAGAATTTATCAAGCCTCATTTTTTAATCCAAACAAACTTCTAGTATTCATAACTGCACATGACAAAGCTCCAGAGCTGAAACACATGCTGTGTGACAAGCCTGCTCCAGCTCGTCTGCAAACCTGCCATTTCCTGGGTTCACTTGTTGCTCTGCAGTTCTTGGACTAGAACAGTGATCAGCTGTTCCCTATCCTCTTTCTCCATGCAAGTCCTGACCCTATAAATCTCTTCCATGCTCTTCCTACCATCCCTTCTTCCCACACCCACATCCAGAAGCTCAGTACTCCTACAGGGGCTGTTTCAGACCTCTTCCCTGTGCTTGCTCAGTTTGAACTCTGTTCCACCAGCACCACAAAACTCAGGAATATGCAAATACAAGGATGAATGAGAGGTATTTGCAAATCCAGCTTTTCCTAACTGATCAGCTGGTAGCAACATAAAAATTATTGATAATGTCAATTGCAATTAAAATAAACAAACAAAAGAAAAAAACATATCAATGGCAGATAGAATGGGAAATTCATCTTCAAAAGGTCCGTGACAAAGCAAGGTCAAAGAACCAGAATGAAAGGCAAATCCACTGTGCTGTGGGTCAGGCTAAGAAAGGGGGAGAGCACATTAAATACCAAAGTTGGCACATGATCAAGGAAAGCTGCTTAGTGAAATCTACTGACCCAAAGACTGAAGGAAAAGCTTTGTCCAGAAGCCTGAGCATGTTCCTAAAACTGACAGGCATCCTAAATACATTTAGAAGCTTGCACAGTCATTTCAAAGAAAGACCATCCTTCCATTTAAACAGACAACTGAAGCTATTCCCATGTTGATTTCTTTTCTTCCAAAATCTCCATTTTTCCAGCATTCCCATTTAAAGTAAAGCTGGCTTTTTTTTCCCCCCAAGAAACATTCCAAACAAAAACCAAAACAAAACAAAACCCCAACTTAATTCAACCCTACCACACAAACAAACAGCATCTGCTTTCTCCAAGAGCACTGCTCCTCTCCAGCCCAGTGTGTGAGTGTTCCTCCTCTCCAGCTCAGTGTGTGAGTGTTCCTCCAGACACCCCCAGGACGTAACACACACCGGGGTTATTCCACTGCAATCCGATCTCCACGTTCCCTGGTCAGTCTCCAGCTGTTTTTCCTCCATTTTTCAAACCCCATTACTGCAACAGTTGTATTTACAGTGCCTGCTGCACAACATCCCAGGCAAGCCCCATGTACCTGGAGGGGTCTGCCTGAGGCACAGGAATCCAAGTGGATACAGCAAACAAACCTGGATCCTCACGGTGTTCTCCAGACAGGACGAGCCAGGGAGCCAGAGGAGACAGCTCCTGGCTGTGCCTCTCTCTCCAGAAGGATTGCTGCTGGCACAGCAGGGAAAAGGCAGGAAGTCCAAGGAGAAGAGGAGCAGTGGGGTTTCAGTCTCATGGCTGCCAATAAAACCATCTAGCATGGATCTGACCCAACGAGTTACAAACAACATCCCAAACACCAGGTGTGAGCCAGCCCTTTGAAACAGGCCAGATGGAGGGGCTGAGGGCAGGCAGGGCTGGGGAAGGTGGGACAGGCCACACCTGGGGAAACCCAAGCTTTGGGCGAGCCCACCACCACTGCCCACCCTAAGAAAATACCTGAGAAGAGAAACAAAGCCATCAGCACTGCCCAGGGCCCTCTCCTGCTTTCCCAACGCTCCTGCTGAGCTGGGAAATGCTGTGAGGCTCTGCAGACCCCCAGGCTGCCACAGCAGAAGCTGGGTCTGAGCAGTCCATGCAGCTCTGAGCACAAGCCTGGCAGAGCTGTGCAGACACACTGCCCTTTGAGCCCTGCCCTGCAGGGAGCTGGCAGCAGTGCCATTCCCACACACACCCCACTGTCCCTCTCACTGCTCTCTGCCGTGCTCGAGCTCTGCCAGAGTGCTGGTGGAGGCTGATGCCACTTCCAAGAGCCTGCACCAAATCACACAGACAACAGTTCCTCTGGGCTCTGCCTTCTGCTCGTGAGCAAACCCAGGGAACAGGCTTGCCTTACTCCACTGAGCCACTACAAGGTGTTTTACCAGCACAAACTAACCCTAGTAAATTATTTCCTGTTGATCTGGCAGCCTGCAGAGGCTCAGACAATTTCAGATAAGCTCTGTGCAACCCCGAGAGGAAGGGTAGGACCAGCCTCTTCAGCAATGATGGCAGCTCAGGTGAGACATCAAATACAGCCCTGAGCTGTCCTCCCCTGCCTGTGTGAAATTGCCCTACTCCATCCCCACTGGGGAGCTCACCATGAACCACTTAATTGAATTAGCTGAGAAATACCAGCTGAAACTGCCTGGCTTGGAAGAGGCCAGGCAGACCCCCTAGACAGGAAATGGGAAGCTACATTGCATTGGTATTTCATGCAAAGCCTTGTAAAAGGATGGTATTCAAAGAGGCACAGCAGGAGTGTAAAGCTTCAGCTGGGACTCACTGAACTTGGAAAAGTTCAGCTGCATACAGAGACAGAGGGCTTTAAGTACAGGTAATGAAAACATCCACCAGTCAAGTCTGAATGTACCTGAGCCAATCCTGTGATCAAGAAAGAAGACCTGATATCCCTTTGAGCAACTGATCTTCTTGATTTTCAGAAAAACATGAAGGTTATGATGGAAATCAAACAAAAAAACAGTTCCTACTTGAACATCAGCATTAAAAGCTTTCAAAGCAGCTTCACCTGGGACCTGAAGGTGTGTTGCCCTCATACAGCAAAGAAAGAAAAAACAGAAAACTCAAAAACCTCTTCTGATTTCTGTTAGTCCCCAGATCTGTAGTTGAACTCCTTCAAACACAGGTTAAAAGATGACCCCCAACTGCAACATGCAAACACTCACAAGCAACAGGCTGATCTTTAAGGTCCTTTTATTGCAGCAGACAAAAGGCAAAATAGTAACAAGAATTTGGAAACCAAAGCTCAATATTCAAGCTAAAAAGATGTCTCAAACACTTGAAAGAGATGCAAGGCAACAGAAGAAGCAGTGACCCAGCCCTCTGTGCTGCCCTCCTCCTCCTGCTGGCACCAGCATCCCCACAGCTGCTGGGTGATCCAGACTGGGAACCAACCCACATGAGCTCAGCAGGGAAAATGGCTCATTCCAGCCCCAGCTCCTTCCCACATGGCTCCACAAACACTTGTGCCAGCAGAAGGAAAGGGGAAGACACAGGAACAACCAGAGCAGCTGGAGCCAGATGACTGGACTGCTTCTCAAGGCAGTATAGTTTGAAGTGATTGCTGAAAACATGGCCAAAACTCAGATTTGTAGCACTGTGGGAAGCCAACAATTATCCCAGGGAAGTGGTGGGTTCAGCATCTCTAAATAATCTTCTGAGGAGCACCCTCAGTGCAGGTGTTGAGTGCAACAGGAATAAAACACTACTGTACCACCAGAGGCAGAGTGAATTTCTTGGTGGGGTCATTAGATGGGAAAACATCCAAACCATCCACAGATTTCTCCAGAGCTGACAGCCAAGCCTCACACCCGGGCAGCTTCCACAGAGGGGCTCCTAAGGAAGGAGCTTCTCCTGCTCACTCACGGCCTGGAGCACCCCCAAGGAAGCAGGTGAAGGGAGCCAGAGGAGCAGGCTGGGCAGAGGGTCTTTCCCATCTCCTCAGCAGGTGTGGCCCAGGTGACAGAGGCAGCTCTGCAGCACCACGCAGGGCCCGGGCGATGAGCGATCTCCAACTCCACCTTCCAGAGCAAACCCAGCCCAGAGCCATCTACAACCTACTGAGGTACCAGCAAGGGCAACAGGCTGCTCATGAACCGACCAACAATGAGGGGGGAGCAGTGGAAAACCTTCTGGAGCACTTTGGCTCTTCACCCTGTTTATGTTTCTCTGTGAACACACCCTGCGGCTTTGCTGCCACATCCAACAGCCACGTTTCCAGCTGCCACATCCTAAAAGTCTGGTCACAGCCTGGCACTAACAGGCTCCATCAGGGCACAGCATGATGAGATACCTGCCAACAGCTCCTTGGTGATGGCACACCAAGCTCAGAGCAGCATTCCCATTCCTTAGGGAAGCCAGCAGAGCACTGCCTGGTGCTCCAAAGGAGCTGTTTCCATCTAGAGATCCATTACCAGCTACCAGAGGAAGGATCATCCAGGCAAGCTTGTTCCTGCACCCTGGCTGAAGGTAACCACAGTGGCCTGTTGGCTCACAGGTGCCTGGGCTGAGCCAGCAGTGCCCTTTGGGGCCCCAGCAGCCCCAAAGCACAGTTTTTGGGCCCCAGCAGCCCCAAAGCACAGTCACAGTGCTCTGCATGGGTCTGCACCTTCTTCAGCAAAGAGTGATCACAGACACTATTGCAGAGCACATTTGACTAATTTAAAGGATTCAGTGGGACTTCAGAGGACCCTGTTCCAGATTTATTCCCATTACTAGTGAAACAGATGCCTGGTTAAGTTCTGGCTGACCCACAAGTACCACGGGCACAGTCACTGCCTCAATTATACAGCAAGGTGAGAGTCACAAAAAGGCTTTTGTCAGTGCAGCCACGACCCCACATTAGGAAACAAAAGACAAAGCCAACAAAGGTATTATTTTCATTGAAATTCTGCATTTTTAAGTTTTTTCTACCAGCTCTCACATTCATCACAAGTACTGCAAGGGTTCAGGACACAAGGCAAGCTGGGATGACACTCAGGACAGAAGTAAACACTGGCTCTGGTTGATTTTGGTACAGCTGCTGTCTGTGCACCCAGCTCAAGAGCCATTTTCTTGGTAATGTGTCTTAGTGATTACAACATTGTTCATTTAGAAAATACAATATCAATAAGCAATTGATGGAAAAGCAACCTCCCCTAAAAAGATCACAATAAGCAAACCAAAAATTATGTTAGACCAAAAGCCTCTACAGCAAAGATTCTGGGTACTAAAAGCAGCTAAGAACCACTGTTTGTTGTGCTAAATAAAAATGTTTCAATGGCAAAAGAGATCAAAACTGCCACAAATGACAACATTTCCTATGGAAAGTTACATAAAACCACTCTGAATAGCAACCTAAAAAAAATCTTAGAGGAAATAACAATAACAAACGCTGGAGCCACCAGAAGACAGACTTTATATTCAGGAAGGATGGAAGCCACAGAGCCACTCAGAACAGCTTTCTTGGCTGTTCCTTTGAAACTCAGAGCATCCTCAGTCCCCATCACACACCTGCTTTCTCCAGCACCACCACAGTTCTGCTCACCTGGGCACAAGTGAGAGAATAAGAAATGCCCACAGCAGCCGAGGCCTGGGGGAGATCCTTCAAAGGACCAATTAAACAGCCAAGAATTCAGAGCAGAGCTGGTTTGGCTGCTGCCCCTCCCCATTAGCTGATGTAGCCAAGGACTCAGGAGAGCCACTCCGGTGCTCTGATTTCTCCCCTGGCTGGTGCTTGATGGCCAGGCACACTCCATCTCCTGCTGTGTCCAACTGGAAATAGCTGCAGGAAGAGCTTGTCTTGCTCTGCAGGTGTGTGCACACCTCTGCACCTTCATCGTGTGCCCAGTGCAACAACTCATTCATAATGCAAATAGAAGTAATCATAATTCTAGCTTGGTTTAGCAAAAAAAAAAATTAAAATTCTAAGTGTACCACACTTCTTAAGTCTTACTGAATGGCACATTCTTGCCCGCTGTTCTCCCTGAAATTATACTCCTAGAACAGCCAGGGAAAAGGAAGGTACACTCACACTCTTTGACAAAATAACTCAGTTTTCTACGGTTCACTTTAAGGCTTTGAATTTAAGCAACAGAGTAACAAATCTCCGGTGGGCTGATTGCTACAGGGCAGTCACTCCCGAAATACAGAAGCTGCATTTGTCATCCCAGCTGTCTGAGCCCTCCAGATTTTAAAATCCAAGCAGCTCTAACTTTCACTGAGCCAAAGCCAAGTAAGTGCCAGACCTGAAGGACTGTAAATGCAATGTCCTGTGCAGTTTCAGGATGACCTCATAGGGATTGTTCCTTTTTAAAGGAAAGAAAACCTTCAAAGCAGGGATTGCTGCTGACCAGCAGAGCAAGGGGCTGGCTCTGAGCAGAGTGGAAACAGGAAGGGGAGGAGGTGGCAAAGGTAAGCTTTCCAGAAAAGGCAAGATCAGGCATGGCTTGCTATCTCTTCTCCCCCTGGGAAGGCTCTACCGTGCCAGGGAAGAATTGTGCAATGATACCTCAGACTTCACTGAGAAGAAATTGCATTTCCTTTAATAAACACTGTGCTTTAGAGATGCTCTGATTACTAAGGCAAGGTCTGTTTGTTGCTGAAGGCCCCAGAATTTAAGAACATATCCACTGCTCGGGTCTGTATCACCACACTTCCAACATTTCTTTGGTAGGCAAAAAGGAGCTGTAATTATATTTGAAATAAATTGTTTACCTAGATAGTTGAAGAGTGCATCCAAAGGAAATTACAGCAAAAACAAGCCCTATGTCAAGCTGACATTTGCTGTCTGTGCAGCAAGTAGAGCACACAAGCAATGAAACGTGCACTCTTACAGCTTTAGGAGATTGGACCACTAAGATAAATGTGAAGAATAAGCTCTCTGTCTTCACCCAGTAAGAAACAGACACTGTAACTCAGAAGGATTTGACCATCGTTTGGATGATTTGGTCAAAAACTCAGCTGCTAATTTGCTCTTTGTTGCATCATCCCAAAACACATTAAGAAAAACCAACCACCTCCTCACTCCTACAGCAGCATGGACTGAAACAAGGATGAGAGGTGTGATCTGAAGATTCAACTGGTCCTGGACAGCAGCAAGATGGGTAGGACTAAAAAAAGGAGCAAACAGTCGGAAATCCCTGAAGTTCAACTAACAAGGGCATGACAATAGGCAATCTCAGCACAGACGCATTTCCACTTCTCCCTGTGGGAACCTCACTCCCAGTGGCACAGATATTCTGCCTGGGAAAACAGAGAGGTTGGCAGGCAAGCCCTGCCCACCCTCAGGGTGCACTGCAGGGAAGGTCTCCACAGCTCCAAGCAAGCAGGCCTGGATGGTCTGAGCACACACCACACACCAAATTAGCTTGGGGTTCTTCGAGGACATGGAAACAGAGCTGCCAGCATGACCATGGGAAATGCTGCCAAACAGATCCATTTCCTTCCAAGGTTAAATTTTGCTTGTTGCCTGCCTAATCTCTTGGGACTAAGAGCTGCAGGGCTAAGACTGTCCCTTTTACATGTTATTCTCTCAGAGGGGAGTTATTGAGCATTAGCAGAGTAAGCAACCTGATGGCCATTCAGGTCCGCTAGTTCTGAACAAGGCAAAAAATAAACAAAAATAAAACAAAACAATCAACCACAAGGCTAAAAAAAAAAAAAAAAGCCTGCCACCAGGGAGAGAACTACCTGCACGACCCTGGACACCAGGGCTTCCCCTGCTCTGTAGAAAGAAGCCATCTTCATCCTACTTTCCAGCAGCACTGGGATGTTTTACCTGTGACCCAGACACAAATCCCATGAAATTCAGGCTGCAGCACCCACAGCACACACTGAGATGTTGTCACACAGCAGAGAGGATGCAACATAGCACTCTGAGCAGGCAGGCAACACATGCATTCCGTGGGCTCCTTAAAACTCCAACATGTACATACCCAGCAGCTGGGAGTCAACCTCACAGCAACTGTGTGAGATCTGCACAGTTCATGTTTCCTTTCCTTCCAACTAGATGATGATAAATGTTAAACGTGAAGTCCAGCACCTCTTCAACTGAAAAGAAAGGAAACTAATCCACGTCTGAGCTCAGGGAAAATGTTAAGGAAGGAATCCATCCTTGAGTTTTAAGTATTTCTACTGAAATGTGTCATATAGAGGCGACAGGCTGGTGGCTGCAGGAACAGCAATTAATAGAGGTGTCATGTCAGGCCACAATTAATGCTGGAAACTCGGAGAAAGATGCATGGTCTCCACGGGGTGCCAAAGCCTCCAGAGATAGCTATGGAAGATAGGCAGCAAACACAAGGGAAGAATCTTATCAAAAGACTGGTCTGCTGGATAAAAGCTGTAGATTGATAGAAAAAGAAATGTCAGGATCTTCAGCTCACAGCCAGTCCTGCTCGGCAGGCACATCCCCAGCAACAAGGGATTCACACAACACATGCTCTGTTCAATTTCTTGCTGGACACACTGAATGGAAGAGGAAAATAAGCCAGTAATCCTGGTCATGTTGCCCATCTCAGGCCTTCAGCACTAACCAGGCTGTGTTTGCACTGCAGAGAGATCCAACACACTGAAGAGAATCAAACCTTTACTAATTATATCTGAGCACGAGGGCTCTGTGCCCAGAATAAACTGTCCTATCGTGCCACACTCAGCAGACCCTGCCTCTTTCAAGGGAACATGTTGGGACTTGCTGGCTTCTTTCCGGGGCTGGATTCCAGAGGAACAGGACTGATGACCCCAAAAGGAATTCCTATTCCTGCCTGGCGACCTCGAGCAGCTGCAGCCTCCTCGCAGTCCCTGCCACGAAAGTGAAACGAGCTGTCTGCCAAGTCCAGTGAATCCAGTGAAGAGGTGCTGGCCCTCTCTGAGGGACATAATTCCTGCCTGAGGTGACACATCAGGGCCACATGGTCTCAGTACCGAGACACAGAGAGGACAAGCTTGTTGGAGAAGAGGTTCCTGCTGTGCTCTGCAGGCCAGCAGCACTCTCCACATTCAAAGCTCATCCCCCTGGCTAAAGCCTACCCAGCACAGAGCAAGACATTCCCGAGACCAGGGCCAACCCATGGCTTTCCCCAGAACCTGAAAAGCCAGTTTGTAGGCAGATCTCTTGCAAGTGGATTGCTTAAAAAAAAAAAAAAAAAAAAAAAAAAAAAGAAGANAAAAAAAAAAAAAAAAAAAAAAAAAAAAAAAGCTTGTCATGGGAAGTCCCAGAGCAGAACTAGTTTTGTGGGAGTTGCTTTTACACTGCACAGCATCAACCTCCTTTCATGGGAACGCACGGAAGCAGGAACAGCACGGACACACGTCCACATGCCAGAGCTGCTGCCTTCCTGGGGGCTCAGGACAAATGAGCACAGAGGCCAGGACAAAGCTGGGGGCCTGTTCCAAATGCACAGCACCTCCTGGAAAGCTGGCAGTATCCCAGCTCAGAATGGCACAGGCACCCAAGAGCCTGCACACAGACAGGGGAGACCCGCGCTAAGCAGCAGCAGCCACGAGGATTTAAGGACGTGAGGGATGCAGCAGGAGGGAGAGATGATAGCTGTTATTAGAGCAACTGAGGGTTAAAAAAAAAAGGCAGACAAGCACTTTCATAAAGTCCATTTAAACAATCAAAGCTTAAAGGAAGTATCTAAAGTTCACCTCTTTCTTCCAACTATATCAACCAATCTAACACGAGTCATCACCTCCTCCTGCAAACCTGCACCACTGAGATGGAACAGCTGGAGAGCAACATCCTTCCATACACCAGAGGGGAAATGCAATTCTTCCAAGGGTCTGCTCCCCAGCTTGACCCAAGTGGGCCGTTTTTATCCCCGTGGTCACAGCTCACAGGCAGCTATTTGTCCTTGCTGCCCTATCAGCATTACTGCAGTTAACACCCTGTGCTCCCTCCTCGTCCCGTGCTTCATTCAGAAGCTTTGCTGCCTTGTCCCTTCTTCCCGTTACGTGTGACTATTTTTTCCCTTTACTGCAGAATGTACTTTTCTTCCCAGAGGAAATTAGCAGGCATGGGGACAAAAACAGGAAGAAAGGAAACAACTTCCTGCTTGCTCCAAGACCCGGCTTGGAGACATCTCTGACCAGCACCGTGCACCCCGCCACGAAGCCAACCTGCGAGAGAAGCAGCAGCCACAGAACCGAGTCGGGCACCAGGACGAGCACCAGACAAAACTCATCTGTGCTGCCACTCACCTCTCCTGAGTTACACTGGAGAAAAACACAGGGCAAAATATATACATTGGGCACTTTGGCACCGCAGGGGTGAGTGTGGCAGGATGGGGTTGCTCTCTGAGGAGTCCGAAAGGACTTGGCACTGAGGGTGCAATCCTGCAAAAGCTTTGGTCTTGCTCGCGTCAGGCTGCCGTGATCCCCTTGCTTCGTGCCAGCAGTGCACAGTGTGAGAACAGTTCAGGGACTCGATCCGGCAGGAAAACTAACCTGAACATGTAAAAAGCCATCTATTTCCCACTGGACCATCTCCCAAAGCTGCTGCCAAAGCGCGGGTGCCAGCATCAGGGGAGGGACGGGTGGGAAAGCGTGGAGATGGGGTGGACTCGGACCGGCTGAACGAGCACCTCCACCCACAGCCGAAAGCACCGAGATCGCCGAGCTCCT
>VZRH01001377.1:50620-127403 GCA_013397555.1 Urocynchramus pylzowi | reverse complement strand
AAAAAAAAAAAAAAAAAGCAAGCTATGATTTCCAAAATATTTAGGAAATGTCACTTAGCAAAATAGCTTCTTTCTTCCCATTTCTCCCCAGTTTACTTCAACACAAAAAGGTGCTTTTAACATACATATATTTGTGTATTTCATATGGAAGGAATAAAAATGTCATGGAAGAAGTAAGATAAAACTCCCAAAATATCTCTTATGTAGCCTGAAAGACTCTTATCATTTTCCAATCCACTCTTGGCAAGAGATGAAATAATATTGCTTCAGAATTTCAAAACTGGGCAGATTTATTTCCAAGAGGCACACAAGGACTCTTATAAAGCAGTCAAATATGGAGAGCAGTGGCCAAGGGTGTGATCAAACCTTCACTGTTGGAATGCAGGCCTGGAAGAGCCTGAATCCAAATTGCACAAATTACCTTTTAGTTGCTGATCTGTAATTCTGGGGCGCCTGGGTTTGGAGCAGGCACTTTCATTTAAATGTCCAGGTTCTATTTAACAGGGATGAGGTGCCAGAAGGAAAAAATGAGCCCCAAGGAATGTGAGCTGGATGTCATGGTGCCATTGGGGGTCTTTGTTTGTGACCTACCCCCAGGGCTGGCTATCAGCTACTGGTGTCACATTTGATTCCAGTACTGAGAGTCACTCCTGTTGATGAAGAAGAGGAGCACGAGAGGCAGGAACATGCACATCAGCCTGCAGGTGCCAAAGAATCCCCAAAAGCACTGTGAGGCATTGTCAGGTGGAGCAGCAAGGTTTGGTAGCCTGCAGCCAGTAAGGACATCCTCCAGTTAGCCCAGGTGGCTTCTAACCTGCTGCAGTGGACAAGCCTTGAAAGAGAACATTCAAAACTGGCAATAAGAGTGATCCAGTTCAAACAGAACACTGCAGAAAGGACTCAAACTTGGCATTAGGCACAGTGAAGCTCACCATCTCCTAAACTCCTGTATTAATTAAAAGGGAATTTAACTGGAAAAAAAAGAAAAAAAACCCAAAAATTTCCAGTTCAGTTATTCATAAATGAAGGAGTTCATAAACGAGCTGAGGAATTTTGGTTTGTCTGTCAGCATTAAGCTACTTTTTGAAGAAAGAGCAGAGATATGGTATCTTGATGTAAAAATATGAACTCAGTAATTGGAGAAAAAATCATTCAGTTACTGACAACAAGCTTGTAAAGAACTTGCTCAGCTAAAATAACAGGGCTTTGTGTAAATCTAGCAAATCTTTACACAAATCTGTACGAATAGTTTTGGCACACAGGCAAGTAACAAAGTAAGAAGCTGAAATTTCAAAGTAAAATCAACTCTCTCTGAGAGTCAGTAACAGAGATCCTATCTCCAGCAAAAATTAATTCAATCATATCACCCTGCAGTTAGTTACACTTAAGGAACAATAATATTTAGTGTAAAAACTATTCCAAACAATCTAATTTTATGGGTTCTGATCTAGACTTTGTCAATCCCCTGGTGCTGCCAGGAAATGGCTCCTCTTTCCCCGTCTGTCACTGCTTTGCTGGTTGGTCCCTTCTGCACTATTCCTGATTTTTCAGGTTGAAACAGGAGCCATGGGAGAGGAGGGGGTTACCAGCTTCCAAAGGTGTTCTGTGCTCTGTCCCTGGCACATCTGGAGTGTGGCCTTGCTGCTGGATTTGGAAGGCCTCCAAGGACAGAGTTCCCACAACCTGTCTGGGTCCTGGGTCCTGTCCCAGAGCTGGGCTGCTCTCACAGGAACAGATCCCATCCCAAGGTGCAGCCGGTTCCCCTGCCACTCCTGGGGCCTCCTGCCCCAAGGGTTTCAACCCTCTCCACCTCATCCTGCAGGGAGAGCCAAACCACCCCTCAGCTCTCCTCAGTGCTCCCAGTGGCCTTCCCTGGGCTCTCCAGTGCAGAGGATCTGAGGTGGGATGCCATGGTGTGCACTGAAACACTGGTGCTATGCAAACAGGAACAGAAAGATTATTTGTACTTTAACCCCATCAGCAGTGAGCCTACAAACATCTGTCAAACACGCTGAGCAGGAACTGAGGAAGCTTAGATGGTGGAGCTGTCTCTGCCTTTCCAGACCTTCTGCAGGACATGGCAGAAAGAGGAAGCTGCCAGCAAAGATTTTAACAAATACTCTGTTTATGATTGTCATAAGATACCGAACAAGGGGAAGGCAAGAGAGGAATGAAAGCCCAGAAGAAAGCAACTGTTAATCCTGACTCCCACCCAAGCATGTATTACATTTTATTACAAACATTTCTTACAAAAAGTCCACACATGGATCAAATGATCCCAGTGGAGTGACAGGGTTCAGCACTAGCCAACCTACTAATATCTGCCTTGCTTGGTTTTCCTTTTTCCTGGCACGTGAAGCATTTTGAAATCATCTGGAGCTTCCTACTGCTTCAGGACTTACAAGGTCCCAAAGCCAGTCATTCAGAAGACTCCCAAGTCACCCTTTGGAAAACTTTTGGGTGTAGACGTGACCAAGTTTTTCTCTTGGAGCCTCAGCTAAAGCAGACTGGCTGTCCCAGAGACCCATTTCCTCTGTCACTGGATGTGACAATTGAACCAGTGAATATGGTCAAAGCTTCAGCTAGGCAGAAGGCAGGCAGCCAGCATCCTGAAGGGTTTGATAAAACAGAGTGTGTCTTCATTCCAAATTACGACAGAGCCCCTGGATTTCAAGTTGTTCACAAAGGAAAGATCTGTATGAAATATCTAAGCCTTTCCAAAAATAAAAACAAACCAAATCCCGCAAATGCTTGGACACCGTCCACTTTTTCATGTAATATACAGAAACTTCTCAAAAACTGGGTGGGGAATTGTTTCAGAAAAGGGCAAAACCTTCCAAACTGCTTGCTTCCAAAAGCCCTCTGAGCCCTGTGGAGGAGGCAGACAGATATTTTGCTGGAGTCCGAGTGGAATCACCTCAGGGCGCATGTGATCGGACAGAAAAGGGCAGATCTGGAGTTTTGCTGCCCCAGTCCAATTTCTTCCCAGCCAGGCTGCAGCAGGAGGGATCAGTGGGTCACCCCTGGGCTCTGCAGCTTCCCTGGAGTGGGGTGTCTCCTGTGCTCTGATATTGATGGTTTGGATCACAGCCCTCAGTGCCAGAAAGAGAAAGAAGCTGCTCACTGTCTCAGTCCTATTCTCCCCTGAATAAAGCCTTGCAGGAAAGGGAAGGGATCATTTCATTTCTTAAAGGGCAGCTGAATCCCCTCTAAATGGCCACATTCTTGTCCCTTCTGCAGAGTGTGACTGGTGCCAAACTTGGTCACAAAGGCGTATTCACGGCTTTTTCCTTCCTACACATTCAGGAGTTGAAAGCCAGTTTGGTACAAACTCCCCAAAATGACTTATTCAGCAGCTGCTTGCCAGCTTCCTGTTTGCAGAGCAGGGGGGCTGGAGCAGGGGCACAAGCCCCAACACCAGGCACGCTGCCGTGGGGACTCGGTGCCCCTGGTGCTCCCTGAGCTGGCAGAGCATCAGCCACTGCTGACCAGGCCTGGCTTGGGCAGAGACCCCATCACCAGACTGGCCTTTTCACCTCTGCTCTTGGTTTCACCAGCAAATTTGCTTTTTCTTGAGGTCACTGGTCCCTGGGACATGTTCCAGCTCTAATGAAGATCTTTTCCCTAGTAAATAATTCCTCCTCTCACCAAGGGAATGGAGCAAATGCTCTGCCTCAAGCTACTGAGCACTGAGGGCAGCCAGCTCCTACCCTTGCCAAAAGCTATGGAAGTGATTATCCTCCCTGGGATCAAGAGACTCAATGTCTTGTCTAAAAACCTACAGAAAGACATTGAGGGAAGAGGGACAAAGCTGTCCTTCAGCTCATAGGTTCATTTATAGCAGGGAAATCAGGAAAAATGGACAAACCTTGCTTACCACAATGCCACCTTCATACTGGCAGCCACAGATCCTTCCTCATAGCCTCTCAGCTCCATCATGCTTTGGAGACGTGTAGGAAAGACCAGGATCAGGATCATCCAGATGCTTTTTATCTGGGAGCTGAGCTCCCAGGGGTGGTTTGGGGTGGCAGGGTGTCCCTGCTGGGCACACCAGGGGTTTGCCAAGGAGAAGGAACCCCTGGTTCTGGGCGAGCTCACGGAAAAAAGAGTGTCTGCTGTGAATGGGTCAGTGGTGACACCTGGTTGCAGAGGGAGCTGATGAGGATGTTTTCTCAAGGCTGGCTTTTGGTTCTGTGGTTCTTTCACCATCTGTGACTGCCAGCAGTATGGTTTCCCTTCTCAGCCTCCTACATGGCCTTTTGCTGGAAAACACCTGTGTAGTGTCTGCAATCCCTGCAGCCACGCTCACTGCTCAGCTCCCAGGGAGGAACCACAAACTTCTTCGTGTCCATGACATCTCCAGTAAGACAACTTGCCTCATGCAAGGGACAGCCTTCCCAGGAGCAGGCCACAGCCCATGGCGAAGGATCACTGTGATGGTGGATAGAGGTGTATTTCTTCCACAGTGCCACCATCTCTCCAAATCAGGTGCTGTAGCTGAGCAAGCTGGGTCCTCGTGCCCTTTCCCAGCAGGCTGGTGGTATGAGCCAGCAGGATTTCACTCCAGTGGCCCCATGCTCTTTCACAGGAGCACACACCACACAAGTAGCCAGGTAGGGGCTGGGCTCTGCTCCCAGGCAGCCAGCGACAGGATAAGAGGACACAGTCTGAAGTAGCATTAGGGGAGGTTTAGGTTGGACATTAGAAGGAACTTTTCACAGAAAATGTGATTAGATTGCAATGGACTGCTCAGGTGGATGGTGGAGTCACCATCCCTGGAGGTGTTTAAGGAAAGGCTGGATGTGGCACTCGGTGTTCAGGGCTGGGTGACAAGGTGGTGCTTGGTCACAGGTTGGACTCAATGATCTCAGAGGTCTTTTCCAACCTAACTGATTCTGTGGTAGGCTCAGGCCATCTCAGCTGGAGCTATTTAATCAGCAACATGCTGATAAGCTGACCACCAAAGCTGCTCACTGAGGATCATTAGTGGCAGGACAGTGGTAAATGAGCTCAGATGTGGCTTCCTGGCAGCAAGGGACCCTTTCTGCTCACTGAGCATTTGTTCTTTCAGCAGTGGTTATTTGTACATGCCACAGTGTTCACACCTGAGCCTGGCTGCAGACCATAAACATTGCCCTGCTGCAGCAGTGACAGGGGCAGAGGAGCCTGGGGCTGCCTGTGCCAGTCACAGGAGTGGGACAGGCACCCGGCCCCACGGCTGCATCCTGCTCTGCCATGGTGTGCTCCTGAGACGAGGGGCAGGCACGCCCCTGGCAGGAGCAGCAAGTACTGCTGAGGGTGGATTAGGTCAGGAATGTGGAAGGATTTGACAGCTCAGACATCAGAGATGAGGACAGGGCTGCTGCAGGCAGAGAGCCAAGGCATGTTGGTACTCACATCTCCTGGATCAGGCCTCCTGCCCTGGCAGAGAGGAGCCACTGCAGCCTCTTATGTTTGGAAAAGTGTGCATCCCTCCTTTCTGGAAATGGGCCTATCCCCACCATCATCCTTTCTGTGTGGTTGCCATGGAGAGAACAAAGGTTTTTGTGCCTTTCCTGAGTTAAGTTTGGATCTAGCTGCAAGTGAAATTGATTAGCAAAGGTGACTTCATATATTTCTTGGTGGATGTGAAGGTAATGCTCCAAGTCCCAGGTGTGTACACATCCTTTGGGCTCATGGCAGCAGCCCCATTGGCATTCCAACAGGAGCATGGCTGGGACATATGGGAGGGATCCCAGGCTACTGGGACAAAGCTCCTGCATGGGACACATCTCCAGCATAAGCTCTTCAGCCTTGGCTCTGAGCTGAGATTCACCTGCAGCATCTAATCACTGATCTTGTATAAACCACTGGCTGATGTACACACTGTGCTGTGCACAGGAGCTGCTGCTTCTGATTCCAAACGCACATTTCCAAGGAAAGATCAGCAATCCTCAGAAACATCAAAACCAAACTCTTAAGAAACTCTTCCAGGATAAGCATTTGAAAGAGAGGAGAGTGCCAGCACAGCACTCTGGACATGTCAGGGACCAGGGAAGATGGACAGACCACAGCATCCAGTGCTGCTGACTCAGAGTCAGCCCTCACTAAGTCTAATATAATTTTGTTGCACATCATCACCCCCAAGGAGCCTCGGTGGTGAGTGGTGGTGCAAGTGAGGCCAGTTTTTCACAGTATGTGCTGTATTCTTACAGCTACTGATTCAGCTAAAAGCATGTTCCGCCCTGGGGCTGGGCAATTACAAATTTAGCAGCTCTAGTTCTAGGTCCATAAATATCTTTGTGGTAACCTTTCTCATCACATCTGGGAAGGGCCCAAACAGGAAATCTCAGGTAGAAACAGGAAATGAAACCTTGTAATTTGAGTCATCAATCATATGGTAAAGTTAGGAGACGAGTTAGCCTGAGTACAAAGGAGCTTGTCCCTGGCAGGGCTTCTAGAAATAGAAGCAGCAATTTCTTCTGGTTTCCTGGAAATCGTGTATCTGAACTTGCTCTTAATTTTCCTGCTGGAAAAGGACTAAAATTTGACCTACTTTTGAGCAAAAGAGCCATTGGGATCAGAGTCCCAAAATAGGCCTGGTCATAGATGCTCCCTTGGTGTCCACTGAGGCTGGTTGTTTAGTGCAATGAGATAATGCTTCTCTGGAAGGATTTCACACAAAGAGATTCTGTAATCAAGGCTTCAAATAAAATTATCTGCCTTGTTGTTCAGGGCCAAAGAGTCCATCTTAATATTGAAAGGCAGTTGTGTTTTCTGTCTTGAGCTTGAGTTTTGTCATGAATTTTAAAAAAAAGCCTGACCCTGGTAACCAAACCGCTGAGGAGCCACTGCTCAAAGTGAGGTCAGACTCTGAAATCAGCCCTCACAAACAGTTGGTTTTGTGGCCTTTTGAAAATAACTCTTTTCAGATGTGCAATTGGGAATTTGCCAGGCCGCTCCAGATATTTCCCCAGAGGTCCAGATGGTACAAAAAGACATGGAAAATAAGATATGTCATTCTTAAATAAGATTAGTGACACTCTGCCTTGCTGTGCTCTCATTGTATCAGCATGAGATATCAGTTTGGGGTGCATGACCCAAAGCTCTGCAGCCCTTTGCAAAGAGAGGGTGTCGTGAGGGACTTGTGCAGGGTTCCATGAACACACCCCAAGCAGCCCAGTCTCACTGGAGGAGATGAGAAGCATCTTCCACACCAGCACACTAATATTTTTTTTTTAGCTGTAACACTCAAAACACTGCTAGAGTGAAAATCCAATCAGCCTCAGAGCACCCAGCAAGCCCCTGCCTCAGCCTCTCAGGGATATCCTGAGAGCTGCCCTGGGACAAAATGCTTGAAATCTGCTGTTGTCTTTGGGAGAGAAATTCCAAAGAAGGGGGTTTGGAAAAAGTTGCCATTCCACTTCACAATGAGGACCAGATTTCAAGAATTCATACAGAAAGAAAATTCCACCACATTTGGAAACTAATTTTGGACAACAGAAATATTTCCATCCGTTTGGGGGAGGGAGGCATGTCCCACACAGAGGACAATCCCAGCACAGCTCTGAGCCCCAGGGTGTCATTCTGGAGGACAGGGGGTCCTGGCCAGCTGAGGACACTTTCCAGTGCCCTGGGAAGCACAGGGAGGCGATGTCCAAACAACTTCCCACTAACTTGGGAGCATCTGCCTCGCATTTTTGTTTGTGTATCTGGTTTCAGTCTTGAGCAAAAAAAATGAAACAAGACCGAGGCCTGGAGAGCACTTGCTCAGGGTGTCCGGGCAAAGCCATGGTAAGCCTGACTTGGCAGGCTTTGAGAGGGAAAGCTAAGCCACTCCCCAGCCTCCCCATCTTCTCCAACAGAATGTTCCCCATGATCCCTAAGGACATGGATGTGGGATTTGGCAGGACTTCAGGAGCCACCTGTGGATCAGGGGCTGCCCAGCAGAGCCAGCAGCTCATCCAGACCTCTTAGACTTCATAACCTGCACCAGAGATCCCGAGAGCCCAGTCCCTGATTGCTCTTTGGGAATGGTGGGAGGATCTGGACCATTCTGAGCGGCAGAGCTGAGGGCCTGACTCATCTCCCTCTGCGGGATGGAGCTGGGATGGAGCTGGGGTGGTGGCCTGCCTAAAGGCCACTGCTGGCCCTCAGCCCCCGTGCCCCACTGCAGACACAGGAATGTTTCATGGGATAATGATAGCCCAGTGGAATCTGACTGCCCGCCGGACCGCCGCGTGCTGCTGCTTGCAAAACGCTATTTCTGGCACCATCACCATCCCAAACCCAAACCGGAACACTGCAGCCACAGTCTGCCCGATTCCCAGAAATTCCAGCAATGGATGAGGCAGAGGATTTTTCTCACACACCCACACAAGAACTTAGGAAAGGAAAAGCTAAATGTACATGCAGAAGTTGTTGATGGTCACCTAAGTCCTATACAAGCATCCAGCCTGGAAAAGCTGCTGTCTCCTGAGATATGAAATGCTCCCAGGGCTTTCTCAGGAATTTTCTCCTGGGGTCTCTGATTGCAGCCTCTCCTCATCCAGGTTGACGCCCTGTCACTGAGTGAAATGTGCCTGCCATGTTGTGAGGAGAACAACTCATTGTGCAACTGAAGAATCTGAGTTTCTCCAGGGATTATTCTAATTAGACACCAACTATTTTTACCCCATATCATATGTTGGAAATACAACTTTAAAACCACACTGGAGCAGCCAAGTTAAATACTTTAATAACCTTGAAAATAGGGTTAGCGACTTTAATGGCTAACAACAACATTTCCAGCAACAGCTCCAAAGCAGAGGGAATAAGTGCCATGCTTCTTGGCACAAGCTGGACTCTGAGAGAGTCAGGGATCAACCTGCAACCCTTGACAGGAGCTCATGGCTATCCAAGTCCATCAGCAGAAGCTCTGTCATAACCACCTCAAATGATGGGTGCCTGAAGTGGCTCAGATAAAGAGTGTCAAATCCTAGAAACAAATTACATTTACAACAGCTTCTCTATTCATGAATATCACTACAGCAGGTCTCATAAATTTTCCAGCAAACCAGTGATTATGGCTAACGGGAAGGAGGCCAGTGGCTTAGTGCCCAGAGCAGCTTGGGAATCCTGGGCTCCCTCGCAGCTGACGCTGGGACCAGAGCAGGAAGGAGCAGCACCGAGTCCTGCCTGACCACAATCCCGCAGTGCCGTGTGCTGGGCAGCTCTGCAGGCCTGGGAAAGCCACGGGCCTGCAGCCATCCACCACCCCTGGGCTTCATCCTGGTTTACTCCTCCTAGGCCACGCAGAGAGCTCCTGTACCAGGACCCTGCTGCCTAAGCTACATCCTCAGGCTCAGAAACTGAGGTTTGGCAAAAGCTCTGGGGGAAAAAAAAAATCCCTTCTTCTTCCCAAAATATCACACGTGCTCTACAGTGGGCTAGTCTGGCACATCTCCAATTACGTGGGCACAGGTTTGGAAGGACTGGGGTTAAACTTTGCTCCAAATGTACACAGAGTTTACATCTTATTTTACAGCTGCAGGATGCCAGCTCAGTTTAAGTCTCAAAGCCCTTTCACTGCTGCACACCCTGTCCCTTTTAGGTGGGGGCCTGGTGGTCCCCAGGGGGCACACAGATGCCCTGTCTCTGCAGCCAGCTGAGTGATGGCACCACACCAGCTGAAGGCCTGTGTCCAGTTTGGGATGCTGGATGAATATTTTGGACAGATCATTGGGTATGTGCCCATTCTGCTTCCCCAGGGACACCCAGGACAGCTCCCTGGCACTGGGGATCAATTGCACACGGGTTTCCAGAGCTGCTTGGGCAGAGAGGCTCCTTGAGAAAGCCCCTGGATGCTCAGCTGCAAAAGCCCACAGCAGACAGCTTCCAGGGGATGCATTTCACCAGTGTTAAACTTGTTTCACCTTGAGCAAAGCTCTGTGCAGAAAACTGGGAATTGAAAAAATATATTTTCCAGACCAGAGACAAGTGACCCTCACCTGTGCAAGGTAACATCTTCCTGTGCTGCCCATTTGCCAAACTTATTTGAAAATTTTTGAATATAAAATATTTGAAAACAAAATATTTGAAACTGCTGGCTAATGCAAGAGCAGCCCTGGAAAGCCCCCCAGGCCTGGCCTGCTATGTGCACAGCACATAGGGGGTCTCAGACATAAGAGATTTTCCTGAACACATCACAGTGTTCAGGAAAATCCCTTATGTGTGATGTGTGTTGTGTGTGATGTGTTTCCTGAACACATCACAGTGGACCAAGCAATTTTGACAGCACTGGGATGGTTAAAGACAAAGTTTAAAGCTTTGGAGGGTTTTTTTTTTTTTTTTGCTCAGATTCCTGTGGTCTGCAATGCCACTTTAGCACCTGACTTTAGCATTGGGAAGGCCCATCCCATGGACACCAACTGGGTAAAATGTTGCTCAGCAGTTTCTTTAATGCCCCAGGTTTTTGGTTACTCTAGACCACTACACCAGTGGCTCATTTGTTTCTCATTGTGGAACATCTCCATATCCCAGGTTTGTGGCTGCAGTCCACATCACTGGTCCCACCCCTCTCTGCTGGCATCCTGCTCTTTCCCCATAGTTCTGAAACTCCTTTGACCTTCCTCCCTGAAGTCCCTAAAATAGTTTAACTCCTTTCTATTTTTAGAGGTCAGGCTTAAAATCCATTGTGGATTCCATAAGGAGAGACCCAGGTGCCAAAGTAAGAGGATGGAGGCAGCCCCTGGGAGCACCTCACTGTGCCATGGCCAGGAGACCACAGGAGAGGGCTGGCATGGAAGCTCAGCTTCTCTTGTTCCCACCCACAGCAAATCCCAGGAATATGCATTGTCCCAAAATAGTGGGATCAGCCACAAGGATGTACTTCTCTTGGGAAAGGGCAGAAAAACAGCACGCTGTAGGGTGACAGGGCAGGACAGAGGAGTTACTCACAGAAGCATTTCCTTTCTCATGATCACTCAGTTTATCTCTGATTAGAGCAGAGGTTTTTTAAACTTCAATCAGTCAGCCTGGGAAAATAGGATGGCAGCTCCTCTAACTGTCCAGCAAACTGCTTGTGGAAAGCATTTGTGAGAGCTCAGCTAATCCACAGAAATTGCTCCAGACAGGCAGCACCAAATCCAAAAATTTGTTATACAACATTTAACTTCTAAACCTCTTAGTCAAAAACCTAAACTCATTTCCAATAGGAGCTGGGGTGTAATGAACTTGGTGTGGATGGCAGTGTGAGGTGTGTAAATAGCATGTGTAAATAACACCTCAGCTATTTGGCTGTAGTCACTGCAGCAAATACATCAAGCTATTGTGCTTCCCTTCCAAACCTGTCATAACATGCACCACCCCAGCTGCCAAAGCTTCTGCCTTTTTTTTTTTCTTCCCCAGATGTTTCAATCTCCAGTTTGACGCTGACATCTGGAGAAGTGATGTTGTAGAAATGCTACACATCAGTAGGTCAAATATGGGATATGCTATGGAAATGAAAATGACAGAAGTGACAGAACAAAATTAATAGGCATCCAGATGCAAGTCAATAAGTGATAAAGTGCCTGTCAGGAGCCTCCTAATGCAAAAACAGGCAAGAAACCTTGTTGTACTGCAAGCCCTCCCAGGAGGGATGTGACATCTGGCCAGTCACAGTTTCTGGAAAAAAGGCACACTCTGCAATCTGAGTCCCCCAAGTCACTCAACATTTCCAGTGCCTCTCTCTGCTCCTCACTCCCACATGCTTGTTAAGCCACCCTGGTCCTCTCCCTTTGCAGCCATTTCTGCCAAGGCAAAAGAACATCTGAAATACCTCCTCCTGGTATTTTGGGGCCTCAGCCATCTCAGGAGATGAGACTGCAAGCAGGGGACATGGAGGCAGGAAGACCTCCTTTAAGGAAGAGTTTTACAAAGAAGGGCTTAGAATAGTCCCTCAGGCAATAGAGAACTGCTCTTTGAGTTCCACCATGGGCAGAAAGAGCAGCTTTCTGTGCATTCTTCATAAGAAACCTGTATCCATTCAGGCTTGTGAGAGATGAACATTTCTGCTGGAGCAGCAGTTGCCTTTTTGGTGAAATCAAGGAAACCATTGCTGGTGGGATTCTTGCAGCAAAGGGCCTACAAACTGCAAATATTTGTGCTTTGAGTTGGGCAAAGTGGTGATCGTGGTTGACAGCAGCAATGGATGGCTTGATCCTTATGTCATACAAAAAATTTACTGAAGGATTTTGGTGGCACAGGAGCTCTGGAAGTCTCCTCTCCAACCTCCTGCTCCAAGCAGGACTGGCTGCAAAGCCAGAGCAAGTTGGTCAGTGCCTTGCCCAGTTGAGTTGAAAAATCTCCAAGGATGGAGGTCCCACCACCATTCCGGGCCCTGTCTGGTGCATGGCAAGCAGAATTTCCTTGGTTACTTCTAGTGGCTTCCTGCATTTAGGAGGTCCTTGTAAGCTCCAAGAGCAGTGAAAGGTATGATTTGATCCCCCTCCCCCACCTTCTCCAGGGTGACCAAAACCACTCTCCCAGTGGCCACTGAACTCCTAATTTTGTCCTTGTCTCTCCAGTACTGGTTGGTTTACTGTTCAGAAAGGTGGAGAGAAAAGTGAAACAAATGTGTTGACTGCACTAAGGCAGTTTTAAATTTTTTCTCCTCTGTAGACATGCTGAGGAATTCTCCAGCAGTTCAGACCAAAAAAGAAAACCCCAAACCCCAACTCTGGTCATTTTATATACACAAGAAGGAATGCAGGAATTCTGACTTACTACAAAGTATTTTTGGTTACTATGTGTCACTACAAATTTGTTAAGAGTAGAACTAACCCACAATCCCACTAAAGACACAACTTCAAGTTTTGATTTAAATAGCTACTGCAGCCCACAAAAGTAGCCAGACACAGCTCCTGCTGCACTTTCTGAAACACATCAGCAGAGAGAAAACAGGTAAGTAGGAAAAAGCCATGAGCTAGGCAAGTGTGATAAATTTTCAGGAAGCAGGAAGAAATAAATTGGGAGTTTAGCTCTTTTGAAAGTAATTCCTATTTTTTCAGTGAATATTTATATTGGCTCTGTGTTCCTATCTTTCCAGTCAAAATTCTGTTTCTCACCACGTGATGATGTATTTTAACATGAGGCCAAAAGGGATTCATATTCCAACTAAAGCAACATGGATGTGCACGTTGTACACACATGATTTGCCTTCAGTGAGGCTGCCCAGAGAATGGCAAGAAAGTTTCAGATCATTGCAAGCAGATGTGGTGTCGATCTCAATCAGCTCCTAGACCAAAAAGGGAAACCAAGCTCTGATGGGCAGCAATCCACAGTAGGGAAAACGGATTCCTGCTTGGAAAGACAGCACAGTTTACATCCCTTATGGAAATTCACATATTCTGCTATGGGAATAAAAGCTGCTTCTGATGCCAGTTCTTGCATGTCCTCTTTGGCCACCCATGACACTGGAAGGACAAGCAGATGGGGAAGAAGCAGACTCAGCAGCACTGGTTAAATTGGTTGCTTTGTGTATGTCAAGACCCTTGGTTAGGGCAGATATGTCCCAGGGAGTTGCTGACTTCAGTATAATCAGCCCAAACTGCACAGAATGCCAGGAGAGGCTGCCTCAGCCATAGCTTTGCTTGGCAGAGAAGGTGTCCTGGGTTTAATCTTGGTAACCTAGACAAGGTCATCTGAAAGCTGGTTGCAGAGAGGCTTGGATGGCCCAAAAGAGCTGGAGCCCAGTCACCATCTCTGCCCAATTTCAGGAGAAATCTCAGCAGAGATGATTCCTTAGGCACTTGATTTACCTCCGAAGCTGGATAAAAACCACTTACACAGAGATCAGGCTTATACTGCCAAGAAGCATTCCTGGTCATTTTGGAGGAATTAGTACCTCAAAGAGAGTAAGATCCCTTAGCAAAGGGACTCATCTTTCATTATCAATTACACTTATGCTGGGGCTTTACCAACATAGTTTTATTGGTAAGGATATGATATTTTCTTTCTTCTTTTTTTAAATTTATTTTTTACATTTCTAAAGTAAAAGACAGCTTTGCTGTCTTGCAAAGCCACAACACAGACCCATCCTGACTGAAGCAGCGGGTGAGGATGGAGATGTTAAAAATGAGTGAGCACTGCAGAAAGCATTAGTGATTTATATGCAAAAGCAAACTTTACCTATATTGTATTTATGTCCCTAGACATTTTTATTTTTTTTTTCCATGGGAATATGTGAGTTCCCATCTCTTCAAAAGGAGGAGTTTGTTTTCTGTGGCAGTTCTTGGAACTGGAACACTAAGTCTGATGCCAACTGAAAAATTGATATGCAGAGGGTGCACCCTGCTGCTTTCCAGTTACTTGAATCCTTACCCTGGAGCCCTGGCTGCCTGTGCTTTTCTGGGAAACAAATAATCACATCAAACCTAAGGGATTTGTTTGAAGACAGATTTGAGGGTTCAAGAACCCTTTTGTTTAAATGGGGCCTCAGACAGAAACTGGAGATCCTTCATGTTTAAGTTGCTCTTTGAGCAACGGAACAAAGTACAGTTTCCTAGGCTTCTCTGTCCCATTTCCTTTCCCTTCCTTTCCACAATAACCTCTGTCTGCTCTTGCTTTCCTGAGGACCTGGTGATGCTGACAGCTCCCCTGTCCCCAGCCCTCCCACACCATCCACCTCCTGTGTCCCACAGGCTGCATGCCAATGCATGCACTGGCTGGCCAGCTCTGATCACCCAGAACACTTCAAACAGTGTAGGGAACTGCTGAGCACATTCTTGATTCTTTTTGGAAGGAGGGCGTGACTCCAGATCTTTTCCTTCTATCCAGAAACCAAGTTTTATTACAGAAACTACAGGAACTCAGCCTGCAGATTTAAAAGAGAAGGAGATAGACACAGTGAGTGTGTAAATTTTCTTATCCAGAGAAATAAGGTTAACAGGGAAATGTAGCAGCAATTTAAGTTACAACAATTAAACTTGAAATGCAGACCCCAAGAGAAGAGCTCTCTGTGTTTTGCTCTGCCTTGTGAGTTTAGATGAGCTTGTCTCTTGCAGCATTTTAATTTTTCTTTTAACCTAAGAGGACAAGCAGGACGGAGTTACAAATTACTCCAATTATAATTAACTTGCAGTGTATGCAGAGCTAATCTTCACATTGCCAGCACAGATACAGGCAGGAAAGCCTTTCTCAAACCAGGTCATCTGTGCCAACAGTTCTGGTCAATTATTATCCCTTGCAAAAAGCCTGTGACATACTCCCTCCAGTCACCTGTTTACATCCCAAATGTTCTCAAGTTTTGCTATTTCAAGCTTAACTCTTGTGACCTTACTCAATGATATTCAATCCAAGTCTCTTTACCATATCCTGCAAGGCAAACAACTTCAGGGCAGTTTTAGTATCCAGTGCTATGGCATGCCTGTGGTCAATGACTCTAGGTATGCCCACGCCCATATGTTTCCTAAATTTGGATGTCTGTGATAGCAAACACCCGCGGCTGGGTGGGCAGTCCTGTTTCACCAAAGAAGAATTTGGGGCATTTTTGCTCTTTGAGCATTCTCTTTCACCTTCTGAGCATTTCCTGGATGAATTCAGATTTACTAGAAGATATCAGCTAAGCAGATGAGCAAACCAATTGTGACTCCTACAAAATGTTTCTAAGAGATGGATGAGTCAGATAACAGATCCACAGAGCAGAAGATATCCACCCCCTACAGCAGCCAACTGTCACAGCTTACAGACAGTATGAAAACAGATCATGTATGGAGTAATATTTCTCCTAAATACTTCACCAGACCCAGTGGTTTGTGGCTCAGGGACTTCCTGAAGCAGAGATGCTATGTCTGTGTGTAACAGCCTGGACAGAATTTCTTCCTGGTATTTCTTCAATAGGTTCTTGAACCCAAACACTTTAGTACTCACAGTGTCCTGTGGAAATAAGCTCCTCAGTCTATGTGTGAATTGTCCCTTCCTTTTTGATCCTGGCACTTTCTAGGCCACTTTCTTTCCTTTTCAGTCTTTGCTCACTCTCCATGCCAAGATTTGTAACGTACATTTGAGACAGAGAGTGAGCAAGTCCCACTCACTACTTAACTTCTGGTCTCCTTTGGAAAATGCTCTGATGTTTTCTCCCAGGGAGCCAGTAAGTGTGTGACCAATTTTTAACCCAGTACACTCGTGCACATAAGCATCATCTTTGAAAGTTCCCCCCCCAGCAGCATTTCTGTATTGCAAAAGGTACAGGATTACTCCTGTAAAAACAAATGATCATCATCTGCTCAACTGCATCCTAATTTGCAAAAATTTTCATCTGTTATGAGACACTGGTGGAGCTTATCTGAACTGCTGCTATCTGCTGGCATGCTGACATAGCACAGGATGCAGAAAAATGGTGATTCCTCAGTGTATTAGCCTGACCTCAGCTTTGCACCCCATTTTTGCCTGTTTCTGCTCTTACTGCTCCAGGCCATCCATGTCAAAGGTGAGGTGTTGCTCAGCGCAGAGGGCACGGACATGGCAGCAGCGGCACAGAGAAGGGATGTGAACCTCCTCCAGCTCAGGGAGCTGGTTCAAGCACAGCTCTGCATGTTACTGTACTGGTACAGTGGAGAGGAAACTCTTCTGAAGGAGAGGCAAGAATAAGTGGTTGGGGGCAAGGAGCCAGAGGAATTTCTTTAATTGTCTTTTTCCCTGCATCCAGCACATTCTGAGCACTGTCAGCAGAGGGGCAGAGCTGGAGATGGCTAACAGCTCTCAGGCTTGCAATGCTCTGACTGGACAGACACACACATATTTCTCCACAAAACCCTCCAACACTCTCATGTATACCCTTTCTCTGTTCTGACTGATTTATAAGCATGCTTGCATCTTGAGCTAGAAAATACTGAATGAACTGTCTTTAACCCCTTCAGAACAGGAAACTACCATGTTTAGAAAAGCTTGGCTGATTCTTGGTGCAGCTCCATCTCATCCTTCCCCACCTCCTGCTAGTTTAGCTGAGCCTTTGGTCTCACTCTCCGGCTTCCCATTGCTCCTGTGCAGTTAGGAGAGGCTCCCAGGCATGGCTGTCCTATGGTACCACCAAAACCAGCTTCACCAGGGATACCATGTAAGCTGTCAGTCCTAAAGATGTAGGGAGCAGAGCCCATCAGCCTAGCAGTTTGCCCTAATCACTTGAGTTTTTTTATTTTTAATGGTTTGGGTTGGAAGGAACCTTACAGCCCATCCAGTTCCACCTCTGCCATGGGCAGGGTCACCTTCCACTATCCCAGGTTGCTCCCAGCCCTGGCCAAGTTGGCCTTGGACATTTCCAGAGACAGGGCAGCCACAGCTTCTCTGGGCAACCTGTGCCAGGGCCTACCACCCTCACAGGGAAGAATTTCTTCCTAATATCTAATCCATTTGTTCCTCTGCATTGAGCAATCCTGTGAAGCCAACGATTTCTGTCTTCTCAGAGAACAAAAATGTCTTTCACACAAAACAAACAAACAAATAAGACTGAGTAGAATCCATTAATAGGTTACTAAATAGGACTCGCTTGCCCTCTCTTGTCTAGAGCTGAGGCTCCCAGAAGCTGTGTTGCTTTACTGGGTTTTCCCAGTAAAAAAAAGGAACTTCCAAGGCACTTCCTTGCAGTGCCCTTGGAAGCATTCCTTGCACCTTGAACGCAAAGTGGGTGGACCAGTACCTACCATGGATACCCCAAATTTAGGATGATACACACACATCTGCTTACATCACGAATTTAATGGGCTTGGTTTACAGAACCGGACATTTGATCCGTGGCTCAGCTTGGGTGTGGGCGATACCAAAGTAGCTACAAGCACCTCTCCCTCCTAGCAGCAGGTTTTGGAGTGCTGTATGTACCTCAGACGCTGGTTGGAAATAGCTCTGGATAAGACACACTGGCAGTTGCGGATAAGTAGGAAGCGGCAGCCAAGACTGGATGTCAGGAGAGGCCAGGAGGGGATGTCATAAAAACCCTGAGCTGTTTGGAGTGCTTTCATCCACGGGAATTCTTCAAGAGTTGGCTCATGAAGTGTTGCAGCTGTCCCATGCTGCTGGCAAGAGCAGCGTGGCCACGTGAAGTGTCCAGGCGATGGGCGGCGGGGAATTCCGTGTCTCTTCCTAACAGGACAGAGGAGGCTTTCAGCAGACACCGCTGAAGCTTCATTTGGCACCTTACAAAGAGAAAACTTGAAAATCTGCCCCTGCTGCTTTGTCCTGCTTCCATGCTGCTCTGCTGTCCTGGCTGTAAAAGGATGGTAAGTCAGGGCTCTGCACAGCCTGGGAGCTGTAGGGAACCACTCTGCAAACAGTTTTTGCTCCAAGAAAAGCCTGGCACGCTGTATGCAGCCATTGTGCCACAGACCCCAGGGTCTCCACCAGCCAGATTTTCTAACCGCAGATTCCAAGTCATTCCTCTCACATTAAAAAGTTTTTGCCCCACAGGGAGGGGAACTTTAATCTTCTCAAACAGATCTGCTTTTACAGGAGGCTATTTTAGGCATTGATTCTGTAACAGCGAAGTTATTGGACAAATGAAGAACATGGCATATGCTGTCGCTTGGAGCAATTTGCATTCCTCAGGTGCTAAAAGCTTTAAATACTTCCTTTGGGCATGAAATAGATCTGCTGCCAAAGAAGCCAGCATCCTGAGAGTGCCTGTCCCACAGACTCCCACAGGGGAAATGTCTGCAGAGCTGAACTAGTCTGACCCCAGGAAATCCTCCCCACAGCTCTCGTTATTGCTCAGTTTCTCCTTTAAGTTTCATAATTTGCTGAAAGATCAGCTTGATGTTTGGTTATCTTCCTTTTCATGCACTTTCTTGGTCTTCCTCTTTTTTATTAATACCACATTAAATCTGGGATGTGAACCATGCAAGTCAGGAAGTCTGAGATGCTCTTTCAAAGACACTCAGGCAACATTGTTAATAATTTTTAAATGATTGTTGTCTTTGCTAATACACAAGCGGCTCGTTTCAGACTGGAGCTAAACACATCTGTGCAGCCAGCAGGTAACCTCCCTCCAGGGGTTCCTCACTCTTGTGAGCTTATTTTTATCTGTTTTGACTAAAACATCATACAGAGATCTCCAATATCAATACCTTTAAGATTTATTTATGTTTCCTTCCCTTTTGGCTTTTTTTTACACAGTTACAGTAGCAGTGCTATCATGCTTTACAATGATTTAAGGGCTTTTCAGTGAATTCTTGAAGTTGCTTTGGGTTTCAAAGTATATCAGCTGCTTTTTCATAGTCAAAAAGAAGGAATATTGTGTAACAGACTCTGTGTTTGCTCCATTCATGGCTTGTTTGGGTATTTTTTTACACCTTCTTATTAAACTGGAATAGTAACATTTGGAAATTCTGGGCTCTGTTCATGGTTTACAGGAATGTCAGAGTTTTTCCTCTGGCCTGCTCACCTTTGAGCATGACTCCATGCTCAAATTAACTGGTCCCTATTTCTGCCTTCATAAGAACCTTTAGCTACTCATACTCCTGGCTGTACCTCCAAAGCTGTCAATGTCCCCTAAAAGTATAGTCGGTAATTTATCCTTCTCCTTTCCAAATTCACAAAAGGGGTAGACAGTAAATGCTTATTCTCTGCATCACTGGATCCTAGCTGGTGCTAGCCTGGTGTGAGTATTTTATTACAAAAATGGTAATAAATCCACTTGGATTCATCAGACTTTCCCTCATACCCTTTGTGCAAAACACTTGTTAATGAATCAATGGCCCCAGCTGCATGCCCCCAGAATATTGTGAGGAAAAATTGTATTTTGCCCCCATTTTCACCATATGCTCCATCTGGATAAAAGCTGAAGCCAAGATTTTTTTCTGCAGGCCAGATACTTGTTATTTGGGGAACTGAGGGAGTAATTACTGCAGCTCTCTGTAAAGCCAGCTTGTGACCATGCATGTTCATCAGAATGCATATTCATGCCTTTTTGGAGTAGAACCTAAATAATTCGGGTTGGAAGGGACCTTAAAGATCACTCAGTTCCACCCCCCGAAATGGGCAGGGACATCTCCCATTATCCCAGGTCCTGTCCAACCTGGCCTGGAACACTTCCAGGGATGGGGCAGCCCCAGCTTCTCTCAGCATCCTGTGCCAGGGCCTCACCACCCTCACAGGGAAGAATTCCTTCCCAATCCCTCTGTCTTGAAGTTTGAAGCCATTCCCCCTTGTCCTGTCACTCCAGGCTCCAAAGTCTCTGTCTAGCTCTCTCGAAGGCCCTTTAGCCACGGGAAGAGGCTCTAAGCTCTCCGCACGCCTTCTCTAACCCAGGCTGAACACCCCCAGTTCTTTCAGCCGTTGTACTGATGAATTAATGATTAACATGAAAGACCGAGGAGTGGATGCTGAAAACCAGCGAGAGTTCAAACGCTGTTTTACAGAGGGTCTGTGCTCCAGAAAGCAACACCCACGAGGAGACACCCCTGAGGACGAAGAATCTGTAAACCGAGGCCGCAGCGAACGCCGCGCCGCCAGCGGCTCTTCCCCCTCACGGCCGCGCCTCCGCCGCCGCCCCGGCCCGCCCCTCACGGCCGCTGNGGGCCCGGCCGGCCTTGCCCCGCACTGCCGGGCGCGCCCCCGGCTGCAGCCCTGGATTCCGCTCCTAATCACGAGTGTGGTCAACCCAAATGTAATTCTGCTGAGAAGGCCTTTTTGGTTTTGGTTTTGGTTTGGTTTGTTTTTTGTGGGTTTTTTTTTTTTCCTTGGGTTTTGTTTTGGTTTTTTTGGGGTTTTTTTTGGTTTTTTGTTTTTCGTCATTGCTCGTTGTTACCTTCTTTATTCTTTACAGAAGGATGAGTTAAGTCTCATCTCAAAAAAAGCTCAAGATGCCCGGTAGGGAGTAGGAGCAAGGACTTGAATTGCAAGGAAATGAGATCCCCAGCACTTAGTAAGGTGAATAAAAGCATCCCTTTTGGCATATTTTTGCGGTATTAGCATTGCACGTGCTGTCAGAATCTGTCTGTGGAGAAATTGACTCTATGGTTTTATTAGTTCATGCCTGCAGTCTTTTTTCAGTTTTTTTTTCCCGCTTCTCACAATGTTGTCCAGAAAACTATGCATTATTAACTTGCTTCTGGTTGCTAATAGGGTAGACTAGACAGGAAAGGCAGAGAGACATCATTCATGCTGAGAACTCATTGAAGGATCTGCCTTAAAATGTCTGTTTAAGAGGTTATGGAACAAAAACAGGAATAACAGGCAGGAATAAGTTGCTAAACTGGCAGAAACAGGCAGGAATAAACTACCAAACCAGATGCAGCCCCCAAGGACAGTGCTGCTAGTCGTGGTTTCAGCAGCAAATGTGTCAGTAATTTTTAAAGAAGGTTCTAGGGGAAATCCAAGGACTGCAGACCTGGAAGTTTGACCACCACCAAGTGAATTAATAGAAAATGTAGCAAAGTAGGATTATTGGAGAGCTGCATAAGTATCACGGGGAGGAAATCAATGTGGCTTAAAAGTCATGCCTTAAAAAAATGCTGGAATTTTCTCCAGGTCTAAATAAGCGTGTTGAGGTCTGGCTCACAGTCTGCACTCAGATTTCAGGAAGGTTTTAACGAGGAGCCCTTTACCTGAGCAGCCCTGGACATAATAAGGGAGTTCCCCTGTCAAAAATACACAGTTGGTGCAAAGAGAGGAAAGAGGATGTGAGTAAATGGGCAGCTCTCCTGGTGGCTGGAGGTCACAGTTGGAGTGCTGCAGGGATGACATGGAAAATCAGTGTTTCCAGCTGGCTTTGCCTTAGTGAAGGTGGTAAAGAGGGCTGAGGGTGGTGAAGTGCAGGTGTAAACTGATTCATATATGTGTGGGGAGCAGTACAGATTCCCCACACAAAATGAGTGACTTTGGAGCCATAATCACTAATTCTGTGAAGTTTTATTTCTTGGTCAAGTGTCCCTTTGGCTGGTGTTACAGAGGTTCAGGGAAGACTGTGCCTGGATCAGAAGGGTCCAGTCCAGAGACATGGAGGATGTGTGGAGGAGCACTGGATGTTTATTCTGTTCTTCCCCAGGCTCCTGCTCTTGACCTGGGCTGGAGAGCAGGATACAGGGAGAGGTATCCTTTGGTCTGACCCAGCATCTGTTCCCACTTAAAATCTGTACAACTGGGAATTGCTGTGAGGAATTGTCTCTCCAGAAGTGGCAGTGGTTTAGGTACTCTTCTTCATTATTCAGTCAGAAAAATTGATGTATCTGAGGAAGGTTTTGCAGGTATCTGCACCTGGGAGCCAAAAGCACATGCAAATTGCTGGTGGGATATATGTTTTTTTCCCTTCTTTTCATGAAAACTCATTAAATACCTAAGGAAATGCCTGCAAATGTAGTCTTGTTAGAAGGATTAAAGAATCCTCTGTAGACTCTGCTGTGCCTTGAGTACAGGGTGTATCTGCTGCTGAGCTGGGTTTTGCACAGATTTGCAGTGTCTCTCCAATTCTGGCTTGCAGGCTTCTGAACCCCTGGCCTGAGATTAGCCCAGCAGTCCTGAACACTCCAGGCACTTGTGCTGACTCTGCTTTTGATCTTCTTTTTCTGACTTCCATACCCTTTTTTTTTCATATGTTTTTACCAGATGTGCTCAACAACTTGTAGTTAATTAGGTTACAATAGGATTAGTAAAAAGTGATTAAACCCATGGCTCATTATTTGAGGCCTAGGAGTAGGATTTGTTTATTTTACAAGCAGGAAAATCTAGATAGAAATGAAGAGCTGCAGAATTTGTATGTATACTTACAGAAGTTGAGCCTCTTGCTTCCCAAATACACAGGGCTTGGATCCGTGGTATGTGTTGCCTTCTGCAGTGTGATTTTTCTTGGGCAAGAAGAGATTTGTATTTACAAGCAGCATCCTTTCCAGAAAGTGTAGATAGGCTTTGAGGCACAGAGCTTTGTGTTTCAGATCTTGCTATGAGCAAGCAGAGAGACAATGTAGAATGTGGGGGTTTTTTCTGGGTTTCTAAGCTGGTACTGCAGCCCCTCACTCTGCACTCATGTTTCTGTACTGACCCATTTCTCCTGGCTAGAAGGCAATTTCCTGCTGCTCTTTCTATTGGAGGTGCTGAGATGTGTCAAGGATCAGCCCACAGCAATGGAGTTACAAGTGCCCTGAGGCTGCTGCTGTGATGTGTCAATAAGAGCACTTGCAGCTTTTAGGAATGATTCGGTTGGAAGTGCAGGAGGTGCCAGGCAGCTCAGATCCTGTTTCTGATGTCGCATTCCATGAGAGCACAAATTACCAAATGAGTTAATGCTCCACTCGAGTCAGCCATGTTTGCAGCATGGCTTTATGTGTGCCTGATGAGCTGGAAGTTCCAGTTAATACTGTCAGAGAAGTCTGGAGGTATTCTCTTCACTGGGAAGTACTGCCTTGACTGAGTGTTTCAGAGGGTCAGTCTGAAATGGTGAGGTGTTCCTCCTCTGGCCCTTCCTTCCTGCAGCTCTTTCTCCTAGGCAGGACTCATCCCCCTTGTCCTGTCAACAGTTCTGTGAGTTCTGACAAAATTTTTAAGAATTCCTGCCAGGTAAAAGCCACAGTTCAAAGCAGAGTACCTGGCATGGAGCTGGTGGTTCTTTGGCAAGTCTCTAACACCACTGAATTATTGCAATAAAGAATTAGGTGTTCAGAAAAAAAAAATGAAACTATCCTACCTCTCTGCCAGTCATGCCAATATGATTTGATTTTTTTTCCTACCTATTTTTATATGTTTGTGTCTGGATTCTTCTGAAGTGAAACATAACACTGTTGGGGAATTGTCACTGGTGATTCAGATTGTAGCAATGCTGAATCTCACTGTAGTGAAAATAAACTGGTGGTTTGTTGAAGTTGCTGGTGGAACTTCATTGTGAGAATCATCAGACCAAGACAAAGATCGGTTTTGTTGTTGAAAGTTTTTGTAGTAATTTTTAAATGCTGATGATCTGGTAAAAAATGAGTGGCAACAGCTAATTACTTATGTATATACTTGCTTGCAGATTCATCTATAGGATTCTTTCTGTATTTCTAAATCTGTATGATGTTGGACCCTTACATCTACATGGGGTCCAATTTAGAATTGGTGTCCTTGCATTCTCTTGTAAAAGACCTTTTTTTGAGGCTGACACTTTCCAAATTTAGTGCAAATGGGGGCATTTAAAAGGTTTTGTTTCAGTATATGTGAAACAAAACTGTGTACACTGTATACTGTGTATTCAGTACAGGATAAGTGTATTCCCCACTGAATAACAAAGGCTTAAGAGCATGTCCAGCACTGCCCATCCGGGAGATGGGCTTTTTCTGGACCAACAGAAAACTGCAAATTCTTCTAGAGTTTGATCTAATGGTGCACTCTTGGTATCAGATCTCCAGCATCTCTTGGCCTGTTTCAAAGCACTTTATCCAGTGAATAAATGCTTGTACCTGTTCAGCAGGTGTCAGGACTGCAGCACTGAAAGCAAAACACCAGCTTTGTGGAGCTCACATGGAAAGTGGTGACAAACCAGGAGAACAATTGCACGTGATGTAGCTGCCTCAGGTCCATGCTGTTGGCTGGAACAGTAGGTTGAATCTTTCTGGTGAGTTGAATAATTTTGGGGAGATTCTAACACAAGCACTTCTACAGCACTGTGACTATGACTAGGGCATCTCTGAATTTCCTGTGAAGGTTTAGATTTTGACCCAGTGATTGATACACAGCTTCTGTGGGCTTCCTGAGGCAGCACAATTTTTGAAGTGCTTGTTTTCTGGTTTTTTTTCTGCCAGCTTAAAAGATTTTGTTAGCTTTAGGTAAAAAGTACAGAGTACTGGTTCATCTTTGCTTTTACTTTCTGAATTTTCTAACCTAACAGCAAACTTATTTTCAATGCTTAGTGGAGCAGAGTTGCTTTTATCTGCAGTCCTTAAAGGATGAATACTCAAACTGCTGTTTTCTGTTTGCTCATCAGTAGAGCCCAATATTTGCCCAGCCTGGTGCAAACACAGCTAAACTGTCACCTGCTGCTGCAGTTTGCATAGGTTGTCCATGTAGTCATAGCTTTCAGATTCATTGTTGTGCAGAGATGTGTAAAAACAGAAGTTTGTGGAAATTAGTTGCTTTATAATCCTGATGATACTTATATCCATTTTCTAGAACTATGCCAAGAAAAAGAAAGCTGTTGACTCAATTAAGTGCTCTTCAAAACACTAGCAGCTTCCCTCAGATCAATGCTGTGGAACAGCTGAGCACTACACCTGGAGCAGATCCTTCTCCAAAAAGCAGCAAATATTTTGTGATAGAGAAAAAAAATTCTCCTCAGCTACAAGAAGATTTTTTCAACCAGCCCTGTGTTAGTCTGGCCAAGTCCTTTCTGGGACAGGTAAGACATGAGCACTGAGATTCTTGTACTGGATTATGTGCTAGTTGATAACTTAATGTAAAAGGATGAAATTCTTTTTTTGCCATTTGACTCCCGGGCTTGGCTATTTTAGGAATACAGCTCTCATTCCTTCTCTTGCTAAGTGCAGTGGAATTTAAAGACCAGTAGCTGAATCTATTCTAGATGAAGTCAGAGGATTTAGTCTGTCACATTTTTAATTGGGTTTTTTTTGGTGGCGTTTTCCTCCCTTTTTTCTATTTACTAAAATGTGCTTAGCTGCTTGTGGTTTGAAGGCTGTTTCAGGCCCATTATCTTCCTTTCAGCAATTGGTTTACTTGTTTTTGTTTCTTGCTTAGCCCACTGGAAAGTAATGCTCTGCAGTTAGCAACCTCTTCTTTGCCTCCATTTTACTGTCTTGTTATGCTAAGGATTGCACAGTCCCACAGTTAAGCTCTCTTCACTCCAAATATTGCTATTCCTATCTTTTGTTTCTGAGTTTCCAAGTCATTACCTGCTCATGCAGGGACTTCTCCCTTAGCCCATTGCATAAACTTGGAGGATTCTTTGGACCTTGCTTGAAAGCCTTTGGAAATCAGAGTGGTGGAGATTGACTCTTCTGCTTAGTGAGTCCTTCAGAAAACTGTCTGGCTGTTTCCAGGGAAGGGAGTTCCCTTGGTGTTTTCCCTATAAAAAGTTCCAGTCCTGGACCTTCTAAACTCAACTGCAAAATGTGTGTTCAGTTTCACTGCTATGGTCTTATCTTCTCTGAGTCTTTTTTATACCTTTATTGTCTGCAGGGTGAGCAGACTCTCTGGGTTCTCATGGCTTTAGATAACTTCAGGAATTTGTTCCACAAACTGTTGGTTTTGGCCTGTTTTGCTGCATCCAGCCTTTTTTTATTTTCTAAGGATATCTTGCTTGTAAATGACGCCTTTGCTTTGCCTTTTAGCCCTGCTGGGTTTCTTTCTGGTCTGCCTTCACCTCTTTGTGCTCCTCCACATGTGTTGCTATCTTTGCAGACATCCTGCTAAAGGCTTGCCTTTCAGGCCTTAACCTTTGGCTGCCTCTAAAGTTCTTCCCAACAAGCTGCCTCACTTTACATAGTTTCCTCTTTTTGCTGGTAGGCAGGACTCTGGTAGATTATTTTTGGACTTTAATGCTTGTGAAAAGACACTGAACTTTATCCTTCACGGTCATGATACTGAGTTGGTTTTCAGGAGTAAGTCTTTGGAAAAGACTTTGTGTTTTGCTCCAGATCTGAGAACGGAGTCTTTTCTCATGAGGCTCCTGATTCCTCGCTCTGCACAGCATTTGGTGGTGTCTGAGAAACCATTGCACATGTCCTGGTCTATCTGAGGGTGCCTGAAGTCTTCCATTACTGATCCATTTTTGTTGCCTTAATGGCTTCATCACCCTCATGCACTCAGTTACTCTGGGCAGATGATTTTTGAGTCCTAATTCTGTTTTTTTCCTATTTAGGCCTAGTATTCCAAACCACGTGATTTCTATCTTAATTTTACATTTTCTTTAAAGTATAACCCCCAGTCTCCCATGACCCAGCCTATTCTCTCATACAGGTAATTTAGTGTTTCCTTCATTACTTTCACTCTACCAAATTTTGGAGGCATCTGGTATTTTAATCTTGCTTCCCTTCATGATACCTCAGTTCTTGGAAACAAAAAAGATACATGCAGTGAATGGCCTTTCAGAGGGAACTGCTATAACATCAAGATACATCCTCAATGAGAAAAGTAACCTTTATTAAATTCCTTACTGTGAGGTGTTGGGAATTATCACCATTTTTAAACTTTTTTATTAAACAGAATATTTGGTGTGTCTGAAGAGAGGGAAATGCCTGGATGCTTTTAAACCCATAACCTCACCATTGCATTTCATCATACTGAGGGAGAAATGCAGCCACATGGATCTGGTTTTGGGGTGTTCCCAGGCACTTGCTGAACACCAGTGCTTTTTTTTTCATAAACATTAATAAACAGATTATTTTCAACAATTTGACAAATGCTGTTGGGAAACTGAGCTATACTGTAGCTGCAGCTTTGGAAACCAACTCCTGGAGCATCCATTATGGATCAGATCAATATCTGCATTAGCAATCCAGCACAAACATCTGTTAGGAATTAAGCTTTGTTTTCTGAAGGTCATTTTTTGAACAGCTGCATAATTGAAATGTTATAATTAAACTAATTGCTGGTGCCCAAACGAGACTGTGCTGCAGTATTTCATACACATTAAGTAAAGCACAAAGTTTAGAAATCAGGTCAAACCACAAATTCCTTTGTACAAAGTTTAGTGGTTGTTTTATTTTTAAAAAGAATCTTTTGACTGTCATGTTTTGTTTCCCCTGCATCTGCTTTGTTTTATTTAAGGAGGTACCAGCAGCAAGAACACACTGTAATAACAAAGATCTGTTGTTGTCTGCCTGAAGCCAATTCCCATCTCTCCTGCGCTGCCCTTCTCTGTGGTGCAGAAAATACTGAAATAGCACTGATGCCCTCTCTAGAGCTGATTATCTCTGTGATTTGGGACTGGGACTTGTTTGAAACATCTCTAGGGAGGGAAACTGTCTAATCATAGCAGTTATTTAATTGTGGCACTGTCATATTTCTTCTGATCTAAAGATTATACATTCATGATGCTCCAAGGTTGATATCAGCAGTGATTTTTGCCTTAAACCTGATGGATTGGAGTGGAGAATACAGAAAATAAGCACAAAAGCAATTCTGTGGGCTTTAGTATGTGTAGGATCATAAATTGGTTCTGTTTCATACTGCCTCATCTAGACACTCCAGACATTTTGTGGGGTGAGTGACAGGTGGGAACTCCTTGTGCTGGGCTGTGGAAGATGGAGAAGTTGGATGTTAGCCCATAGACTGCTAACTGGAGAGGATTTAGTACCATCAGGTCCTTTCTTTCCAACTTCTCTGTTTCCACAGCTCTTGCTGTGGTTATTTTGTACTGAGGGCTGGTAACTGATGCACTCTGACCTCTCTTTCAGATTTTAGTTCGCAAACTTCCTGATGGCAGAGAGCTCTGGGGCAGGATTGTTGAAACAGAAGCTTATCTGGGTGGGGAAGATGAAGCTTCCCACTCGAAAGGTGGGAAGCAAACACAACGGAACGCAGCAATGTTCATGAAACCAGGAACTCTGTACGTGTATCAGATCTACGGGATTTATTTCTGCATGAATGTTTCCAGCCAAGGTAAGCTGAGGCTGACAGAGGTGGAATGCCAGCAGGATGGGGCTGACATTTCAAGCTGCAGTGGTGCTGCAAGTCACTTGTTAGCTCTCTGTGGGCTCTCTGCTGTCAGTGACTTGCTGTCACCATCCTCCCTTGGGACCTGGGCTTTGCCCCTGTGATCAGGGTGTACCTGTGGACAGGCAGCACAGCTGGCAGGGCCCGCTCCAGCTGCCCAGTTTGTCCCAGCTGGGAGCTGTGGCAGCTGTTCAGGCACACAAAGATTGAGAAATGAGGGAGAATCTGGATAGGATGGAGCTTTCAGTTTTGATGACCTGGGCTGCTGCTTCAGTCATATGATTCAGTGAACCTTGTTCCTCAAAAGTGGTGATGTAGAGAAAAATTTTGAGTCATTAATGACAGCCTAAATCTTGGTGTCTGTTGCCACAACAGGAAACTTCTGTGTCTCCTACCTTTATCTTCAGAGGCTGAATGAAATGTTGGAGACAACAAAAAGTCTGAGATGTCCTAAGCTTAAGCAAGGAGTCAGTAGGAGCATTTTAGCTATCTAGCTGTATCTAAAAGCCAAAAAAACCCACCCAAATCAAAATACCCAGACTGTTACAGAATCTTCCATCTTCTTTTATTATTCTTGAGAAAAAATAATCAAGCTTAATTAAATTATTCTGGAGTTTACTGAAACTGTCCTTCCGCATTTCAAGACTCTTAACAAGCGTTACTGAAAACTTCCTTCTTTTTCCTGTCCTGTAAGAATGACAGTATTTGCCTTGCAATGAGTCTGTTGTTTAATTAGACATCTTGAAATGGACTCACTCTGTTAGAAAAAATCTCAAACCCAATTTACTTTCTTTTTCACTATCTCAGTGATAAAGGTTAAAAAGCTTGTGTATTCCTAAATAGAAAGCTATTCCTAAATAGAAATGTAACTGTGGCCATTAATGCTCAGGTTTTGGCCTTTGGACAGAAGTCAAGCAGAAAAATAGTGCCACGTTATAGTGTGGGGGAAGAGCCTGACTTTCCAACTGAGGGTCTGAGTCTGGTGGATGAACACATGTGAACTTCATTACATTGGCTCTGCCAAATCTGTTCAGATTATTAAAGCACATGGTTCATTTGTCAGGATGGGATTCTTGGTGATTAAAATATTAAGAATAATACTTTTTATGAAAAAAAATGTTTAGCCTTTGAATTCTAGAAAAATTTCTTTGAAATACACACTTTGGGAAATTTTTCTTTATATTCCTGTTTTTAGTTTTGTAGCAAAGCAGTGAAAGGGCTCCCTGTGGTGATGGAATTCATTGGATTATTTTTTGTTACCAACTCCCTCCCCATCATCCTGTCACACGTGTGACACCAGGCAGAGCTGTCACTGCCAGCTTTGGCAGAGCCCTGCAGTCAGTACCATGGCTGTGCACAGTGTGCATCACTGATGCAGCCACACAAACTGGAGCTGCCCCTTCTGTGTATTTGCCCACATGCAGAAGTGTTGAAAGGAAGAATTTGGGGAGGAATCACACCCAGGATGTTCTCCTCCAGTTAGGGGGAGAAGGAGTTGTTTATTGTGCTGTTGTTTAGTCTGAGGGAAGGATTGAGGGAGGCATCTTCATGGTGGCGGGTAGAAGGCAAAAGCATTTCATTCTGTGGCTATGTGATAGATCTTCAAACTTTGTTTTGACTCTGGCTGTGAAAAAACACAAAGAAACCCTGGCCAAAAAAAAAAACCAAAAAAAAACCAAACCCAGATAGCTCTTGTGTCATAGCTTGGTCCTTCTTCATAGCATGCTCAGAAGGCAAACAGCTCCAAGAGACAAGTGTATCCTCTGAAGCAGTGGAGCTCTGACTCTTTAGGGATCACTTATTTTGATACACAACCTCCCAGCCTCTGAATCCAGGTGGAATAAACCTTCTCTGTTTATTGGTTTATGCTGAGGTTCAGCTCCAGTATCACTGAGGGATGGGAAGACTGTGTCACCCACAGCCCTGTGTTCATAAAACCATAATGAGATGAGGGGGGCTCCAGTATTCTTTGTCAGTGAGGAAGGGAAATCTTCTTGCACATCACTGAGATAAAGCTACATCATGGGGAATTTTACTGTGAGAGGTCCTCCCATCACTGAGTGAAACACTGCAACTGCCTGAAGCCACAGCAGGCATCGTTACATTTGGAGAAATCATGGGTGGTAAAGGAGAAGAGCTTACAGAAACATATAGCCAAAGTCTTTTACTGTGCATGAGTCCTACAGTATATCCTGAGCAGCACAATAATCTCAGTACTAAGAGCTTTCCCCAGAGTTAAGAGAGATGTGGGCCTTCCCTTGCCTCAGGAAGAGGATAAATGCCAGTCATGCCTCTCTTTGCCTTAGCTGTGATCTGTTTCTCTGGAATTTGCCACGGTCTGTATTTTGCTGCCAGATCTGAAAGAATAGCTTGTAAAATCGAGAGCCTGGTGATGCTCAGCCCAGGGTCACACTGCAGGGACTTCCCCCTAACTTTCAGCTCCTAGACTAGGATTTTGAAGGAATATTGGGGAGCACTGAGTCAGGTGGTTGTATGGGGGAGAAAATTCTCTTCTCTCCAGTGGCCAAGAGCTGTTTCCAAGCCTGGGAGCTGGAGCTGTTTCGGGGAAGGAGCAGGAAGCTGTGCTGTGGGGGTGTGGGACTCCACTGTCGTGTTATGATTTCTAGCTGCTCAGGGAGAGAATTGGCCTCTGCAGTGTTGTTAGATCCCAGCTTTTAGCCCTGAATGTTGCTCATTATATGGAGTGACTCTTAACAGAAGAGATAAATACTCAGCATCCCCAGCTGGCCCTGCTGCTGCTGGTGTGTGCACATTGGGCAGATGCTGAACTCAGGCGACCCTGGAGAGTGAACTGATGCAGGCTGGGAGGGGGAAGGAATCCAGGCTGAAGCACTCTGCAGTTGATTCAGCCCCTCTTTGGGAATTAAAATTAAATTTCTAATGTGGAAGTTTGCTCAGGAGGACCCAGAGGTGTGAGGGGAAGAAGGCAGTAGGTCATCATGGTATCCCTGCACTTGAGGGGATCATGCACTCTTGTCCTGCCTGCTGTCTCCACCTCTTCCCAAGGCTACTCTCTGGGCAGAGTGGGGTATGTGTTCCACACAGCTAGAAAGAGCCTGGACACTTCCAGCTGGAAATGCAGAAAGAGCAGCCAGAGACAGAAATTGCCAGTACCCCCTGGCTGGCTCTGTGCTGCTCTGGGAGCACCTGCAGTTTTCCAAGTGCTCATCTCTCTTCACGTGAACTCCCAAGGACTCAGTTCAATTCAAGTGTGACCACAGTTTCCACTTGCAGTTGAGATGGGTGAAAGCAAGCAGTGTGTAATGAGAGATTGCTCAGAATCCTGCAGTTGTTCCTGGCAAGGGAGGCAAAAACATGATGGGAAGGATGTTTCTTTGTGCATTGATAAAAAGCAGAATTAGGACGTGGAACATGTTCTTAAAAATCTGAAATGACCTTTGAGCTCTAAATCACTGTTAGGCCAGGGAAGCGGCTTTTGGCTGCCAGATTAGCATCAATCCCCCTCCTTGGAGAAGGGAGTGCCTGAACAGATTGCTGACAGCTGTTGCAATTCAGGCTGTTGGCTTCACCGAGCTGTAGTCAGGGCAGCAGAGGTTCCAAGATGGTTCAGGGCAGCAGGCACACCTCAGAGAGCCAGGAACCAGGACCTCACTGGGAGCCAGAGGGGTAATTTAGTGTGGGATTTGTACAGAGTAAGAGAATGAGAGGGATTCTATTTTGGGAAATCACAGGTCCTTAGGGATCTGCCAGTGCCTACAAAAAAAGCCTTTGCCAGGCATGAGCGTGGCTCCAGATGTTTGAGGCTGGAGAGGGAGAGGGGACTCTGGGGGAGCAGCACTGTGCAAATGCTGGTGGGAGGAAAGCTGTGGGTGGCCAGCACAGGGGGAGCTGTGTGGGGCTGCACACAGGCCCTGTGCCAGGGCTCTCCTCACCCACTCAGGGGCAGGAGGAGACCTGGTCCCCTGCTGGCCCCTGGAAAACACCAGGGAAACGTTTCTGTCCCACTTAGACTGGAGATCCTTGTCTGACAGGGAATGTCTGCTCAGCAATGCATCTTTGCTTCACTGTCACCTGGCTGCAGCAGCTGGGAGGGCAGGAGACCCAAGGCTTCTGACAGGGTGGCAGATCACATTTGAGAAAAGAATTTGTCACTTTTGTTCAGTTTTTGTCATAGAAAGATCTCCTCTGCTAAGTGCTGCTCCCAGGGCTGTGCATCCCTGTCCTGCCCCAGGTCCCTGCCTCGGGAGAGCTTCCCTGGCACACGTGTCCAAATCACACTGTGACCCAAGGCCATGCTCATCCCGCCTGTCACACCTCCAGAGGGAGTCTGGATTGGTGCCAGCCCAGGCTCCCTCAGCAGTGTCTGCTCCCAGCCTGCAGCTCCTCCCCAGGTTTCTCTTTGTGCAGCCTGACTCTGCAAGCTGCCTCTTTCTGCTGGCAGCATCCAGACTCATTCCTCCTTGCCTTTGTTAGCTGGAGTTCTTGTAATCAGAGTTTATTAGAAATCCACTGGGTTTGGGAGCAGAGCTTTGGATACCTCTGCCAAAACTGAACCAGATGTATATTTATTCCTGAACATTGTGCTGACAGAAGAAAAAGCTCTTGCCCTCTGGCAAGCCTTGGAGCAGCAGCCAGACTTAGCAACATCAGGTGGAGCTGGAAAGAGCAAGTCAGCACTGCAGAATGAAGGGCACAGAGCTACAGGACACCGGAGAGTTGGAGGAGGAAGGGAGTGTCCTTGGAGCAAAGGGCAGGCCCCGTGGCTGGCTGCACCAGGCCATTCCCTCTTCCATCGGGCTGAGCCACAGGCTCAGAGCTGAAGTGCTGCTGGCAGGGGGCTGAAAGGTGAGGCATTCCCAAAAACCAGCCCCAAACTAACACCCAGCTCTTGTTCTGCACAGGAGAAGGAGCTGCCGTGCTGCTGCGTTCCTTGGAACCTCTGCAGGGCTTGGATGCCATGAGGGAGCTGCGCAGGGCCTCCAGGAAGGCACCCAGCAGGCTGCTCAAGGACTGGCAGCTCTGCAATGGCCCCTCCAAGCTCTGCCAGGCCTTTGGCATCGACAAGGCTTTTGACCAAAGGGACCTGACTCAGGATTCTGCCATCTGGATGGTGCCTGGGCAGGACCCACCGGGGGAGCAGGACGTGGTGGCCACCACCAGGATTGGCATTGGCAACAGAGGAGAGTGGGCACAGAAACCACTCAGGTTTTATTTACGAGGAAACAGATTTGTGAGTGTTGTAGACAAGAAAATAGAGAGAGAGATGGCAGCAAGGGGACACTCCCCTGGCAGCTGACAACTCTTACAAGTGACCCGGGGACCAGGACTTGAGCTGTGCTCTGTACAATGGCCTCAAGCTGCATCATGGCAGATAGAGGGGCTTGGGGGGTTTTTAACAATAAATGTACTTTGTCACAATGAATGGGGCAAGGTGGAGCTTTAGTTGCAGGAGACTGGCATGGACTCCCAGCCAGAACTGAGGCTGCTTTTGGACACTGAAGGCCACTTTCTCCCTTGCCAATGGAGCCAGGCTTAATTAGGGGGGGGTGAGAGGAGAAGGGTCACAGCTCCCATCACTTCAGCCCCCAGCAGAGGCCAGTGCTTGGTTGTTGTAGGGAAATAGATTAAAAATTGGATGGCAGCAGAGAAGACTGAAAGGCTGGGAGAGAAGGATCTAAAGGGAGGATCTCACTGTTGTCTGCAGCTACCTCAGGGGAGGGGATAGAGAAGACAGAGCCAGGCTGCAGTCAGACAGGATGAGAGGCAACAGGCTACCAGCTGGAAAACAGGAAGTTCTCATTAGCTCTGTGGAAAAAATTTCCCCATGAGGGTGGTCAAACACTGGAACAGGGGCCCAGAGAAGCTGTGGGCCATTCACACCTCCACAGACAGGGTCCTGAGTGACCTGAGATAACACCTTTCCTTTGAGCAGAGACCCCTTCCAACCTCCACCTATCTCTAATGTCCAGCTTGGAGAACAAGAATGGGTTTTTGTTCATTTTCCCAGCTGCTTTTGAAACCATTTCAGAACTTAGCACAGTGAACCCCCACCCAGAGAAAGCACTGGTGCAGCAGCCTGGCTTGAGGTACAGAGAAGAAAAACCTCCAGGATTCAGGGCAGGGCCTGCAGGACTGCAGCCACTGTGGGTGGGTGATAGGGACACACCCCCCCACCTCCACCCCCACCTTAAGGTTCACATACAATAAAAAGCTCACTTTTCTAAATACTCTTGTCCCTATCCCATGAAAGAATTTGGTTTAGCCCTTTCTGTGATGCCTTTTTTCTGATGGGAGTAGCTCACCTTGATGCTCAGGTGCTGGGGCTGGTTTAGACAGGGCCTACAGTGATGTTGATCTGATTTTTAGGCCAGATATGGTTTTTTGCTCTTCTCTACCATCCCTGTTGCAGCTGCAGGGCCAGTCTCACTGAAGGGACCCCAAAGAAGCTCCCCCAGTGGCTGCTGGAAGATAAGTCAGCTAAATCTCCCAGTTTCACCCAGTTGGTGTGGGCAAGTGAAGCTGCTCCTGAGAGCTCTGGGAAAAGCTCCAGCCTCACACAGGCAGGGGTGAGCTGGCACAAGCTCCTGCTGTCCCCAGGCCCTGGCATGTCCCAGGGCTCTTACCTCTTGTTCTGGCCTCGGCATGGCTGGAGGAGCAGTCCCAAACTAGAGCAGGAAATGCAGCCCTGTATCTCACTTTCCTGCTGGATGGCTTTAACCCAGGCCAGGATCCCTGTCTGGTTCCCTGCAGCCACAGCCATGCTTGTGGGACAGGGACTGGAGAGACAAAACAAGCCCTGGGGGACAAGCCTGAGTGCCCTGAGCACCATCCTCTGGATGGAACATGTCCCTGAACTTGCAGCTTGGCCAGCACCTTTCAGTCCTGCTCAACAACCAGGCTCACACCCCCAGGCACAAACTGGGAAACATGGGAACCCAGGAACACAAGGCTGCTTGGTGACAGCCCTGCTCCTACAGACACTTGGCAATAAGGATATTGGGGCGAGGGAAGAGTGAGCTGTGACACAGTGACTGAGTCATTCATTCATAATTTCATGTTTACTTGTGATACTTTGCCTTCCCACCTCTGTCCTCGCTGCAGTGAGATCAAACAGAATTCCTGGGTGCCCAGGGTCGTTTCCCTAGGAGCCAGGCCAGCTCCCTGTGCCCTGGAGCAAGGCCATGCATGCTGTGCCATGGGGACAGGCTCTCGTGGCTGAGTGTCCCAGCAGCCATGCTGGAGAGCACAGGAAGCACTCCCAGGGCACCAGTGTCCCCCCAAAAGTTCTGCCAGCAGCGCCACAGCAGAACCCTCTTGTCCCACTCTGAGGGTCCCTGGGGAGCAGCAGGGCCAGGGGAGGGCTGTGAACGTGGCAGGGCAGGAATCCAGGCTGAGCAAGCACGTGCTGCCCTGCAGCAGGCCCTGGAGCCCCGGGGAGCAGCTGGGACATCGCGGCACGGACGGACGGGGACAACCTGCTGTGCGTCAGGTGGCGAGAAGGAACTGACAGCACCTCCTGCAGGTTTTAGGCATCCTCTAGACTCTCAGCATGGAGAGCGTGGCAGGCTCCTCCCTCCTCTGTGGCAGCAGAGTCACTTGAGGAGCGACTGGAAGACGGAGATGACGGGGTCCTCGTGGCTGGTGACCACCAGCACGCTGCGGAACTTGTCAAACAGCATCAGCAGCTGCGAGCGCCGCATGTTCTCGTTGTACATGATCTCCTCCAAGTGGTGCCGGCCTCGGAAGTAGTGCAGCAGCCTGCAGGGAGCAGAGCGAGGCAGCACGTGGGCCAAAAGCAGCTCAAACTCATACTGCCACCCCCAAGGCCTCCTCCTCTCCCATGGGATGCAAATCACAAGGTTGTTTGGGTTATGTACCTCATTTGCATGAAAAGGGAATTACAACATGCCTAGCACAGAAATCCCCTGGAAAAGGATGGGACTCGCCTGCTGTGGGGCTTTGCCAAGGTCCTCCTTGGATCAAGAGGTTTCCAGTCTGGGGCATTTCCCAAGACTGTCAATTTTCAACTTAGTTATAATTCCAAAAAGTGAACAAACACAAGTGCCAGCGAGCCTTGAGCAGTCAGGACATGGCAGATTTATTCGGTGCTCTCTTAGCTAAGCCTACAACTGCCCTTTGTCACAGCTCTGCATCAGAAGCCTGGGTACCTGCACTGCCTTCTAGAATTAAGAGCTATTCTCCCTCACAGCAGCCCAAGGGGCTTTGTAACTACAGGTCCTGCACTCAGGGTTTGGGCAGCTTTGGTTGGGTGGAGCAGTCACAACAGGGAGATGGAAATTTTGGTGGTAGGCACCACAGAGAAACTGTGGGAGTTACAAATCCCCTGAAGCCCAAGCTCAAACCATGCTGGCTTCCTAAATTCCCTATTCTCTTTAAACAAAGACAGCAGAGATACCCCTTTGCTGGCCACCAACATGATACAGCCATCAGAAAACCTTGGCTCTGCACAGTCAATCACAGCAGGGTCCACAACAAACAGCAGAAGTCCCCAGTGGCTGAGGGCCCCTCCCCAGAGTTCCCTCTGAGCCATAACACCAAGGCAGACCCCCACATGAAGCCTGAGTTTGCTGCTCAGTCTCTTGTCTCAACAGCCTCCCAAATGTCACAGCCGTGCTGTGACTCAAATACTCCCCACCCTGTGAAGGCCCAAAGGCCAGAGTCCCTTCCCAGCTCCACAGCCAGCTGTGCCTGCACATGTGTTCCACATCACACTCTGCTCCAGCAGCCTTTGCTCATGTTCCATTACCCATCTGACAGTAACATGAGTGGAGATGACATGATCTGTTTTCCAATCCATTCATACAGCCCCCGTGCAGGAACAGCCCTCAAAATCCACCCAACATCCACTGGAGCACTCTGGCCTGTTTTGGAGGATGGAGTGGCTCCTGCTTTCCCTGCAGGACCAACACTTGCCTGGCTGCCTCCTGCCGCTCAGGCTGGGCACTCCTGTCACCCACCACCCTCACAGGTGACTGGAAAGGAGTCACCGTGCAACAAGTGTCCCTCCATCAATCACATGCTCCACTGCAGTTTTCACCTCTAGCCCATTGCCACGTGTGTTTCTCTGCTTCCCAACCTTCCACATCCTCCTCTCCCCCACGAGCTGTCAGTGGGCTCAGAGCAGGATCCTCACTGGCAGCCTGGGGCTGGGCAGCCCCAGCTCTCTGCCAGCTCCCTCCTGCTGTTCCCCTGCCAGCTCTCAAGCTGGCACCAGTATGGAGAAGGTAACTGCTGCCTCTCTGTACCTGCAGCACAAGGAAACAACAGAGACAAGCTCCAGTCTTTCCCTGGGCTGTGCACCTGCCTTTTGCACTGCCTCCCACTGGGTGTTGACATGAGGCTCGCTGGCCACCTCCCCTGGGAGGCCACCTCCCTCATGGCAACTGTGTGCACTGGGAAGTGGTCACTCACAGGGACAGTGTCAGTTCTTGGGTGTGTCAAAGCCAGACTGTTCCCGCAGGTGTGAACAGAAACATTTGTATTTTACAACTCATCTCACAGTTCACAAAGTGATTTTGGGGATCCCCTCCCTATGCCAGGCTCTTGTGCCCATGTGCTCATACCCTGGCTCAGCTCTCTCCTGTGCAAATGGTACAACCTGGCTTTCCACAGCAGCTCAGACTGAGCAGTTTGCCAATAAATAAATCCATCTTATATTCAGAAAGAGCCTGGATTTGTAACTGGTCAAGACTAAATACTTTCCACTCCAGTAAAAGCTAGAGAGGATATTAAAGAATATCATAAAAATGCCAGCTGGAAGACACCCCCAAGGTCTAGTCCAGCATCCTGCTCCAGCAGAAGTATTGCTAATGCTGTGGAGCTTTTTCAAACCTTTCCAAGACTGAGATCCCTCCACATGCTTGGGCAATCTGTCCTGGGCTGCACCACGCTCCCAGGGAGGAGGTTTTCCCAAAAGTCCAACTAGAATCTATAAAGCTGTCCTTGGGGCTCACAGCTCCAGAGAAGGTGGGCACTGCCTTCACCTTTTCAGGCAATGAACATTTATGGGACACAGTCAGCATGAGATGGCACTTCTGGGGCACTAGCACAGTGTTTGAGTCCCTCCAAAGCTGCACAGGTGTGTCTGCTGACAGCTGTGCACATCCAGATGCAGTGATGGAATTGCTTTCCATTGCTCATCATGGTTTTCCCCTCCTCAAGTTGCAAGAGCTGCCCCTCTAGCAGCACTAGAGTGTTCCTACACACTAAAAAGAAAAGAATTCTCTCAGACTACCTAAGAGAATTAGCTTGTTTGTGGCCAAGGAGATGTCCCTGCCACAGCACTGCTTGAAACCAGAGCAGAAGTGCCACAGCTCAGTGCTGCCAATGAGCATTCCTCAGTGGAGGGACAGATCTCACCTCCCAATCTCAGAGCAAGACAAATAAACCCTGAGAGCAACTCCACGCCCATGGCTTGGGAGAGAAGCCAGGAGTGAAGCCTCCAGCTTCTTCAGGCTTCAAAAGCACTGCTTAATGTGCAGTGAGGTAGGCTTTGTGTACATTACTGAGGATCTAGCTCAAAAAGAAATTGTCTCCTCAAACTTCCTCCTGGATGGACATGCCAACCCTTCTGTAATTGCACCTTAGGAAAGAACTTGGATTTAAATCCCCATTCAGTGTTAGGAGAGTTGATGCAGCCAATGCTGGAGCCAGCTTTAGTAATCCCTTACTTCCCCTTAAGGTTTCTGCCTTCAAACACGGGCTGTGCACAGCCCTGGGCAGGCACCAGCACTCTGTGCTGTCTGTGTAACAAGGGACAGGCACTCAGAGGCACCAGCACAGGAAAATGTGCCAGGCTGAGCTTTATGGCTGTGCTGGAAATAGCCCATCCCTCTGTGTGCACACACAGCATCCTGGGAAGGGCAAATACCACAGGATGTTTGGGGCACCAGTTGTGCATTTATAGCACTTTGCTCTGGAGGGCTGTGAGAGCAGAGCTGCTGGCCAGGGCTGGAGCAGTACCTGCATGAGGATAATGAGGGAGATCAGCTCCTTCAGACAGCTTCTCCATGGCTTTTTCTCTTTCATTGAGAGCAACAGATTTACTCACTCATCTCTGATGGTTATGAAGCAAAAAGAGAGAAAATACACCTACAAGTTGTGGTGTATAAAACCAGCAGTAACCAAGAGGGTCTGGCAGGAACATTTCTACATGTGCACTGCAGCATCTGCCCACAGGACCCATCTGTTTATTGTTTATTTATTGTTTAATCTGTTTGTTCCTCACTGTTGCCTCAGAGCACTCTGCACTTGTCAATTCAATCTGTAGCAGACTGGAAATTCTGACCGGGTAAGGCCCGGGGATCTGCAGAGGAACCTGGGGCAGGAGCAAACTGCACAATAAACATCACTCAGCTGGTTTCACAAAGGAATCAGAGTCATTTCTTGCATCTGCAATTCCAAAGCTTCCAAATTTTTTTTTTTTTTTTTTTTTTTTTTACCCAGCTGAGGGTATGAGAGGGGAGCAATCATGACATCTTTTCCTCTCACTAGGATAACTAAGAATCTGCATCACCACTGAACTGGTCCAAGGAGTCCCCCACAAATTCTGTCTTAAGATATTAAATATGATTTTGTTGTTACTTTCCTTCCTCAGTGGTTTTGTAATGACTTAGCTGGTAATAAAGAGAAAAACACTTCAGAGTTCTCAAGTGGCCAATATTGCCTCCCAGTCAGAGCATATTCTCTGAAGAGTTGCAGAAGATGAAGGAGACAAATAATTCAGAGAGCAGTAACTACCCACAAGTTTTGAGAGCTCTGTCAAAGTCCCTCAGCTGTACTCTGCCACAGACAAGGAAAGCATCTTCCTGCTATTACAATCCTAGGGCAAGAACCAGGTTTTCAGGGTATCACCAACTGAATCCAAAATATGGAACAGCTGCAGTCCTTGCCTCAGGTGGTTTTCTGCTCCACAAGTAAAATCAGTGGAAGTTGCATTCCAGTGATGCCACTGACTTTTTAAATCCATTGGAAGTATTTCCCCCCCTCCCTGCTTCCCAGATGGCTGCTTAGGAAGTCATTCTGCTTTTACCACGTGCAGAACCACATAGTGCCTGGTTTTGTTGAGTGCAAATGTGTAACAACAAAATGTGTGCTACTGATCACACATCCTAATGCCTTTAGCTTAACTAAGCTAAGCAGTCAGCTCTCATCACTGCCAAACACACCTTGGGACACTCTGTAAAAGTATTCAGGCTGGCTCTGTGTCTCATGTTTCCATGGAGTTTACAAACTGTAAAATTGAGGAGAGCTGGCTTGGAAATACCAATGGACACAAAATGGCAGCATCAGCATCACTTGGTCTCTGCCTTGCCTGCTTAGATGGGTTTTTTAGGCTGTGCAGTTTTGTGTGTGGACAAGGAAAACTGGCAGGGCAGTGAAGTCCACCCATACTCCTGATGTTCCTTCACACACCCAAGGACTCTTTGTTACCAAGTGTTCTTGTGCCACAAATATTAGTTAGTATTACAGATGACATACAAGAGCAAACCCAAAAGAATTTCTCCTCCAAATCCCCAGGCTAACAGGATTTGCTCAGTCTCCACACCAATCCTTCCATAAAGCAGGGAGGGTAAGAAACAATGATTGCATCCTGCACTGCTCACCTTGCAAACATGCGGAGATCCTCTGGATTCTGGGCAGCGGGGACATTCAGGATGGCTTCCCGCTCGTGTTCCAACAGGCTTGCCAGGAGATTCTCTGTCATCCTCTTATTTAGGGGTGAGTCCCCACCAGGTATCAGCTCAGCACTGGAATTATCCATGCTAGGGCTTGTCAGAGTCATGTCATCACTACTGGCTATCAGGACAAGAGAGAGGCACACATATACACTAAATTTTTATATTCCTCAGCATAAGGACACAAAGTTTATCAACTCAGGCTGTTTCTGTGCAGCCTTTCCAACTAATCCCTCTTCTCTGGAGAGCAGAGAAAGTGGCTCTCCAAGTGCTCCATGAATCTGCAATTAGTCATATGACAACACAGCGATTTTCTCAATGGGAAATTCAAATGTTTCAACAGAGTCATCAATTTGTGTGGAAAACTGTACTTCTGGAGACCATAAACAGTCCATAAAAAATTTGAAAAGAGAATTCCCAGACAGCTGTGCTGGAATACCGTGAAGTGGTAACATGAAAAGCCTAACAGCACAGAAGGTGGGAGCAGGCAGAGAGGCCAAGAAGCAATATCCTCTTGTGAGGGAGCCAGAAAAAGCAGATCACAGACTCATCTGACTCACGTTCCAAGATTTCTGCCCTAATTCATGACTCCTGTAAAGCTCAAAGTTGTACAGAGGATCTCTCCCCATATCCAAGCCCAGCAGTGTTCTGAGAAGGCTGCTCAGAACAGCCCAAGCAGGAAAGTTTGGTGATTTCAGCATTATATCTGACTCATCCTCTTGAAAGAATGCTTTCCTGGAATCACCTTGAAGAATGGCACTGGGGAGATTAAAGAAATCAGGGGACATAAACAGAAATCAATCAAGTGTGAGAACAAAGCCAGCTCTGTGTCTCCTCAGGTGGCTCTAATGGTTCTACAGCCCACAGAAACCAATGCTGCTGGAACAAATTCTCACACTTTCTTTCTGTCCTGAAAACCAAAATCTGCCAGAGGAACACAGGGAATGCTTCTAATTGCAGCCAGGGAGGACAAAGCTACTTTTAAAAACAAAGAAGTACCTCTCATAAAAATCTTTTACACGACCAGATGAGAATTTGGCAAATTACAAAGCATAACTTCTTTCTAAAAAGAAGTCCAATAGCCCCTAGGACTTTTACCAGTGCCCAGCTCTAAATTTAGGAAAGGCTGGACCTAATTAGCAAGTACTGCAGCAAGAGGAGATGTCTCACTACCAAGGCCTGATGGCCCTTGGCAGCACTAAGGGAAGCTCTAGAAGTGAGGTGGAGTCTGAACAGCAGAGAAAAGTGTGCTCATACTTGGAGAGCCAAAGCTGAGAGCGTTGGGGGTGCTCAAACTTCGTCCCCCGACCCTGGCAGTGAAGGGCATGTCCTCGTCCTGGGCTCGGAGCTCCTCCTCGTTGGGGGGCACCATCAGGCACACGTAGGTGTGCAGCTGGATCAGGAGCCTGTGCTGGAGCATCCAGATCACCATCTGGATGAGCTGGGTCTGCAGGGGCAGAAACGAGGGGTTAAACATCTGGGAAACGAGATACAGGAGGAAAACAACACACAAAGGGGACACTTGGTGACTAATGGGTCACAGGGAAAAGGCTTCTAGCCCCACACAGGAGTTTATCTCTTTTCCAATCACAAAAAGGTGACCAGACACAAACCTTCAGCACACCCAGAGCCTCTGTGGGTGCTTAGGCTGCAGTGCAGCCTTTCATGATCCACATCTTTATGCAGCACTGACCAGCACAGCACTGACCTGCCCTGCCCCTGCCTCAGCTCCAGACCACTTTGCTGGTTTCTACACAAGGGCCACTAAAATAAATCACTGAAGGGTTAATCCCACATGGTCAGATTGAAGTGCAGGCTCCTCCAGAGAGCCAGACAGAGGGCAAGGTGATGGGGCAGAGCTGAAGCAAGCAGGGGAGGTGGCCAGGAATAGGAGCCCTTTGGTGTCAGGTGGGAAACTGCTGATTAGCCATGGGAGAGCCTCTGGAGATCAGAGCCTGACAGGGCTGGGCAATACAGAAGCAGCACCAGCAGCAGCCTGAGCTGCCAAGGAGTCCCCTCTCATGCAGAGTCACCATCCCTCATTTCAGCTCCCTCTGCTACATAGGGCCAAGCTAATAAAGGCACCTGGGTTTTCAGGCAGGCAAGAGACTCAAAAGCAATGAGATGTATTAAACATTGCCCAACACCTGCTGGAGACCTGCACCACAGGCAGAGCGAGGGCCAAGTGTTTGCAGGGTCTGCTTTCAGAAATCTGGGAGGAGCCTTCAAAATGCATCACTGTGTCTTGATTTCTGCATAAAAAGCCTTTTCATATCACTGCAGGCAACTCTCATAGCAAAGGGCTCAGAACACAATCAGAACACTGACAAGGCTGCTTGGGGATTTCATAGCAACCACCACTGTTTTGGTGAGACAAACACATGCAGCATGAGCTCAGGCTCAGAAGGAAGCTCACTCTGCTGCATTAATCATCAGGGTAACCCGCCAAATCGCAATAAAAGCCCCAAACCCAAGTTCATCAGCCCACATAATTTTCCTTTTTCCATAAATCTGGTAATTCTCAGTTCCTCCTCTGCTATCAAATCACAAAAGAAACCTCTCTGTTTGCAGACAGATCCACACCCTGTCTTTTCAGGGATTACCACTTCTGGGGGCTCAGTGGATTTTAATCTTAAAACTTTTTATCTGGGATCGCTTTCAAACATCTATTTTTTGGAAAAGCCATAATTCATTTTACATGTTTAACAGAAGAGGAAGGTTGGCAAAAGACACCAAAGACATAATGCTTTGCTAACATCTGAAGCCAGCCTGGAAGAACGAGGTTTACTCCAGCAATTATGTTGCTGAAATCCTCCCTTCCAGATGCAGGCCTGGATGGAAAGATGGATCATTTATTTTACTTAAATTTCCAACCTGTTGGCAATGCAGCAACGACTGATTAGCAAATGAAAGAGGTCTGCACGTTTCAGAGCACAAAACAACCCTGGAAAAGTCCAGGGAGACAGGAAGACAGGCTCTACCAGACCTACAGAAGCAGTGGGTAGGGCCTGACCCAGACCAGCCTCCCCTGGGCACTCTGGTGGTTCCATGAATTACAAAAACAGCCAATTTCTTTTGTTGCAGCTCCATGTGCATGGAGAGTCTAATCCTGCACGTGCACCATCACCTCTACCTCCCCACCCTTGTGGAAATACCTAGAAAGCCACCCTGAGCCAGCAGCTATGGCCCAGTGGAACAAGAAGCCAGGCAGCAGTGGTGTTACAGCTTTACAGCCACAGACTTGTGCAAACAACCCCTGCCAAACACCTTTGTGCCACCTCTGGGTGGGACAGCTGGAGATCTGGGACTACCCTGAGAACTAGAGGAAACTTTTCTTCCATCCTGAAGTATACTTGAACAATCATCCCTGGACCAGAGACTGATGATCCCTGACATTCTTCTGTACAAGCCAAACTTCAGCAGGAATTTGGTAGCTCTTAAAACCCAGTCCTAGAAAAATCCCAAGTGCTGCAGCATCCTGCACTGGCCCCTGCCCATGTGATGAGCTTTGTGCCACCACTGCAAGTGCCTCACACCATTCCCACTTCCCCCAGGTTTTGATCCATTTCTTACCAAAGGCAGAAGTGTTTTCACAGATCAGCTCTAGCAGAGGCTTTGCTAACACATTCTGCTGCCTGTGCTTCTGGACACCAGCACTGCATTTCCATCCATCCTCCATCTGCTCCTCCCAAGCTCCCATGGAGCTCACCCAGGGCTGCAGGAGCAGAGGCTTCCCTGCACCATCTGTGCTGTGCTGGCTGGAAATGCTGCTCTTCCCAGAGGTGCAGGTTCTCCCTGTGCCTGCTCTCAGAGCACTTCATTAGAGCTGGGCTCCTTGCTGGAGCCACATGGGCTGGGAGCAGCTTTCCAGGCAGGGATATACTTCATCCCAGGATTGCTTGCTTCAGTCATGCTCTGGCACAGCAGGGATCCAGAGCCAGCCTTTTTTGGCTGAAACACCAGGACTGTGATGGAAATATAAAGTGAAACATTTTCTGTTGCTTAATTTAACTACCAATTCAATCTAAATTTTATTCATGTTCCTTTCATGTTTCCTGTCTGCCCGTGCTGCCTCTTTCCAGCCTGCTCAGAGGGGGTCCTGTCTGCTGCAGCAGCCACATCTGGCTTGTTCCTGCTGGCACAGAGCAGCCCAGGGCCATTCCCAAAGCAGTGCCAGGGTGCTGTCATGCAAGGCACTGGTACAATGCCCTGCTCTGTGCTCACTGGCACAAGGAGAGATGCTGCACTGGCTTCCAAAAACACAGCACTGCACATCAGCCCAGCAGGGTACTTCAGGATGGCCAGAGGAAAGCTCAGCCCCAAGTCTTGGAGGGACAAGATCCAGCATTCCTTATTCTCTGGGGCCATTTGTAAAACTCTTGAGAAATGTGTTAAATTTCCTGCAAGGATTCTTTAAGGCTGTTTTCCTTCCCAGGCCTAAAAAGTTAAGGATAACTGGGAGCAGCAACAGGTTCAGGAAAGGGAAGGGAAAACAGCAGCCTAGAAGCACTCAATCCCAGTTTGTTTCTCACCATGTGAGGAGACAGTGAAAACACAGCTTGTTTTGCCTACTGAAGCACACAAGCCCTCTTTCTCCAGCCTGGATTATCCAGTTATTTGATATAAATCCTCTTCAAGGTCTGACTGGAGAACTGAGGGCTGCCTTGGCTCAGGATGATGACACCTTCAAAGCCACTGGGTGCAGGGATGTTTGCTGAAGTGTATTACCTTCCTTTAGCATTCAAACCATGCTGTTTCATGGAAAACACATAAGCTATGAAAACTCCCTGTTTTACAGGAAACAGACTCTGCAAACTCCTACTGATGTAGGATGAAACATTTGCTGTCTAATACTGCCATTTTAATCATTAGTTAACAGCTGTGAATTCTCAGCTTAACCATTCCCTCCATTCAGGCCTAGCATGACATATTCTTTTAACTTACTGTGCTAAACCCCTGATTTTATACCCAGTCCAACTGAATATAAATGCATCTTAATCCCACTTCCCTACTTCTGCCAACAAAAGCTCCCTAATGTCTTGCAGCAGAGCAGTCCCATGTGCAGCGTGGCTCCCTGAGGACACAGCTGCCCATTCAGGCTGTGCAGGCAGCTCAGCTCCCCTCCCACTCCATCCCCTGACACATTTTCCTGCCTCATTTTCCATGAGCCCTGCACAAAGCTCGGCACGTTTTCTGCAGGCACAAGGCAGAGGCCTCATCTCCCTGGGCCTGACTCCCAGCAGGATGGCCCAGACTGACTGAAACAAAAGTGAAAAGTTAAACAGATTTTGTTCAGCAGCAGCTGTCCTGCTTTCCCATCTGTTGGGGTTTTTTTCTGCAGTTATCCACATCCCATCAAGGGAGAATTAAAGAACCACAATAATAATGACAACGTGCATTATCATAAAGGAGATGCAGGAAGGAAATGGGATGCCTGCTTCATCTAGGAACACTCCTTACAGGTAAGAAAATCCCTCCTGCTAGTCTGTGTTTGTTCAAGGCAGGGCAGAGAGGTGTTACAGCTTCTGAGGCAGATAAATTGGCTGAGGTTACAGTGCAGAGGAGGGGAAGCCACAATCATCATCCCTAACTCTTGGTTTGCAAAGCAACTTTGTGCAGAGTAGCTGGGTAAAGAAATCTGATGCTGGACAAAGAAATCCTTATCCTGAACAGCAGGTCAAAGCCTTCCCCTGCACCAGCAGCAGTGCCTGGTACAGATCCTGCCAGTCAGCACGTGCTCACCTGAAGGCTTTGGGTCACCAGGAGCTCCTGTGCTTTCCCAGGAGCTTTGGAAGGTGTGCACACCCCAGTGAGCAACCCCAGAGCTCCAGCCCAGTGTGCCCTGCACTCACAGCAAGGCTGTGCCACTCAGAGGAGGAGGGCACAGGGGCACGAGCCAACAGCCACAGGCAGCAGAACAAGGACAGCTTCTTTGGGGTCGGGGTAGAGGAGATGCAAACTGCTTCTCTTCCAGCAAAAACACCAAAAGGCAAGATGGAGTTCCCTTTGGTGTGAGCTCAAGGATCTCCCCACCCCGTGGCTATATCCTGGTGAGATCCAGGACAAAGCCAGGCACTGCAGCAAGTCCTGGTGATATGACAAGTCACAATGGAGCTAAGGGACAACTCACTGTGAAATGGGGAGAACAGCTGCTTCCTTCACCCCCCCCAGCTGCACAAGCTCTGCAGAAATCACCTCCCTCACTCTGTGCCAGCCCTGGAGCTCACTGGGTCATCCCAAGTGAATTCCACCTGCTAACCTGGCAGAACACTTGTGCAGCTGAAACAGGTTAAATGAAGAGAGTCAGGCTGGACAGGAGCCCTCTGCAAAGGGAAGAGGGCAGGGAGGAAGGCTCGTGTGTGCACACACCTGGGAGGGGGAAGGAAAAGCAGGGCCTCAGCTCAACAGCACTGAGATCTCTTGAGGTCACCTCAGCTGAGGGCATTGGCTCATCCTCACCCTGCTGCTGTCCCAGGGAATCCAAGGGAAACACAGAGAAAGGGAAGCAGCAGGGAGCACTGCAAGGATACCAAAATCTTCTCAACTAACAGATACACACTGACCAGAGCTCCACTGCAATACACTGCTCCTCACCCCAGGCAAGAAAAGAGATCAAGATGACACAATCAAGACTTTCAGTCTCTGGCACAGGGCACAGCTGAGAGCACTGGCAGGCCTGGCACACACCACTCCCCTGACACCTTCTACCTGCTTGACAGGCAGACAGCAAAAGCAGAACACAGCCATGCACTCCCAAGGCAGTCCTGTCCTTGCTCAGGTTGTTCATATCTCCTACCAGCCCAAAAATACCACAGCACACCAAGTAGAAAAATGAGTGTCACTTTTTTTTTCATCTACCCAAAGGAATAGAGGAATTCCACTCATGTAATGGTACTTGAACAAAAATAACTTTGTCCCCTTTCAAATCAAGCAATATTTTTGTATAAAAACAGGAAGGGCTCTGAGAGCTCTCCTATTTCCTATGGTGGGCTTTATTAATGCCTTCTGAATTCTCTACCCATCCAGAAGCACATGCCAAAAGCAGGGAGCCAATCCCATGCTTAAGAGAAGAATCAAATGGGATGGATGCCATGGATGCCATGAGGCCACAACAGCTTCTGCAGAAGATACACCCCCTCCCACAGTACTGACCCTCAGCACAGTGACCCTCAGGAGCACAAACAGTGCCCTCAGCCTGATGAAAAGCACGAGATAACAGAAAACCACTGGGAATCTTTAAAGCTAAAAAACCTCACATCCCCTCCAGTGCACACAAAGAACAAAACTACAGAGAGAAGTCCCACCTTTGCTATTTTTTTTCCAAGGCAAAGTGAATACATTTTGACAATATTTACAGTTCAGAGTACAACATCTTTTATCACAGCACAGCAGAACAAAAACCCACCCACATTTCATTAGATTAATTGCTGTATTGATTAGATCTTTTGTAATTACAACTGGAGCCTGACCACTTCAGGGCAGGGATTGGAGTCACGTCTCTTAAAAGACTGAAAAAACAAAAAAAAAAACAAAAAAAAAACCAAAAAAAAAAAACCAAAAAAAATACAAGAAGTCCTACATAGGTAAATCAAAGTAAAAGAAAATGTACTAATACAAAAATACATAAAAACTCCCTCTAATCTAAACTCCCCTAAGAACTGTCACACTTTGCTTTATCAAAAAGCCACAGCTTTTCACAGCATCATCCTCCATCCTTCCAATAAGGCTGAAAGGAGGTTGAAAGCAAGCTGTGCTGTGATCCTGAGGACCCCACCACAAACAGGTGGGCAGCAGGGGGAATCTACACACTCTAAAAAACACCTGGGCACTCTGGTAAGCATTTATTGCACCCTTGTCTCAAGGCATAACTGCAGCAGTAAGTGACAGACACTTATTTATGTATTTTAAACAAAAGTAGGACGTCTGAGAACAACCAGAACTATTGAAGCAGAAGTATTAAGGCAAGTAATTATTTTAAAAGGATTACTGAGACTGTCTCCTGAAGCTACTGCAGCTTTAATAAAATTAATGCTATGACTTCAGCTTCAATTTTCAGGATACTTATTTATCTGTAACTAGAGTGGAGTCCTGCTCTTCCCCTGCCTCCCAAGTTTGCAGCTGACCAGTACATGCTACTGGAATTAGACCTACATCATTACTTATTTTTATCTCTGATCATCATCTCTGTGAACCTGTAATTACAGCCAATTCTCCCCTCACAGCTGTGCTGGAGTGCACAGGTGATGGTAATCTTCTCTATATCTGAGCAGGGGCTAAATCCATGGAGCCACCAAGGCACCCAAGTCTGAAGACCAGAAACAAACACCACAAGAAGCCAGCCAAAGAACTCTGCCTGTGCTTCCTCTGCCACCCTGAGCCACAGCCAGACGTCCAGGCTCCTCCATCTGGGAACAGAGCAGAGTCAGCCAGGAGACCTCAGTTATTGAGCTCCTTCCTGTGCTCCACCAGTTCCCAGAAATGCCACAAGTGCAATCAATGTGCATCGATCAAATGCCATGATCGATGCACAAGCAAAACAGCTCACAAATCCCAAATCCATATTTTATTAGCACAGATCTTTACTCTCAGAAGCTAATGCAGTGACACATGGACTTCTGCTGACCCCATGCTGAGCCTACTTCCTCCAAAAGCCTTTTAACAATTCCAGTTTTACAGCAAAACCAAGTGAACAGACAGATTGCTTTTAAAAACAGATTGTGAACTTGGAACAGATGGAACAGAATAAAATCAAATGTGATTGTGAGGAATCCACAAACTTGATTCAGCCCTACCAACTGATGACAGTTTGGAACAGACCAAATGGAGTTTCAGTTTTCCCTACTACATCACTCCATGAAAAGAAACATTCTAATACTTCTTTTAGGACTGTGCTTTTCCAGCACAGAGCATCCTCTCACCTTGAACATCCCCACAGCTTTTTGGCACCAGGACATGAAACAACAAATCATAAGGCTGGAAACACAGTAACTGGGAACTTGTAAATGTGCAAGAGCAGGTTCCTGAGCGAGTGGTCAGGAGCAGAGCACCATTGTGAGCAGCAGAACAAGGAGCTCCTGGCAGTGCCCAGCTCACCTCCTGCACAGGCGGTGCCAGCGGGTTCTTGAACTCGGAGAGGGACACCGGGAGGGAGAACTTGGCCAGCATGGAGGGCAGGTTGTGACCCCGGAACTGACAGGAGAAGGCATCTGCCAGGGGAGAGTACCTGCAGGAGAGGGGCAAAGGCACACATCAGCTCTGTAGGGCTGCTCAGGGTAACTGGGATCCAATTCAGCATTGCAGAAGTGCCAAATCCCAAATGTAATATTCCCTGTGATCTAGAAAACCCCTAAGCATAGTTGATGGCATGTTGTGTCCTGCAGAAGCCAGCCAGAAGCTCATGCACTTTCACCTCAGCCTTACATTCAGCTCCAGCCCTTTATTCAAGGTGTAGAGGAAAAGCAGAAGAGAATAATGAAAGTGATAAAAAGTCCAGACCTGTGCAGCCTCTGGTGAAAGGGACAGAGCTTGGGCAGGGCTGGGCAGGATACACACACGACCTCTGAATGTGCCAACTGCAGCCGTGGCTGTGCCCCCTCCCCGTGCTGAGAGGTCAAGAAATATCACTGAACAGAAGTAAAGGATAGTCAAGTTAAATATCAGGAAAACTGTCTGTCTTAGCATTTCCATCTCCAAAGGTCTTCAAGAACAGCACTGCCATATTTGACACAGGCACAGCTATTGCTGAATGACCTCAAGGTCCCTTCCAGCCCTATTTTTATACTTCCACTGCCAAAATTTTGATTTAAAACTATTTTCCTATAACTGAGTTCCAACACAAAGTCTAAAAGCATCTCAAAATCCAACAGAGGAAGGGTTGCCAATCTGCAGCAGAGCAAAAATACCCACCCCTGCCTCCACATCTTCCTTGCAGTGGCTCTGCCTGCTCTCCAAATGGCCATGCTGCCTTCTGTCTGTGACAAGGCACACAGTATGAAATGCCAGCACATGAAACAACAGAATGGCAACTTTTGCTACTTTTGATTCATGTCAGGTGTGCCAGCAACACAGAGAGCCCCATAAACCACTCCTTTAACTTAATCATAAAGTATTTTAGTTTGTAAATGTTCCTATATTGGACATTCAGTGAGCAGGACTACTAAAAATACTGACAGCAGCTCCAAAGGGTAAATATTGCTTCCAGGGCCCTCACCACCACAGAGGAATATTGATTTGCTCTGCTGCACCTCCCTGCCCACACTGGCTGTGCAAGTTCAGGCTCATGTAATGGTTTGTGTTTTGCACAGTCTCAACAAATTAATGAAGAAAGATCCCACTCTGTATCCAGTCAGGGAAGGAAAGTGCATCTGCACTCCTCAGCACTGTGTTGCCACCAACACATTTTCCTTCTACTTACAGGCAGACACTGGCATTTGGAGAAAGCATGTAGACATTGTTTTCACAAAGAGGATAAATAATAATTGCTTTGCCCCAGTAAACAAGATGTGCTGCAAGCTGGAAAACCTGTATTGAGAAAACAGAGAAAAATTAGGGGAGCAAAATCAATATACAAACTCTCAGCAAGCGTTGCATACAACAACAAAAAAAAAGTCTCATTTGAGTTGAAATGCAAGAAAAATGTTCCATCCTTTCACCCAGCCTTCAGAAAAAATTCATGGTTTAATATAACATGTGGCAGATCAAAAAGCATTTGACAAGGTTATGAATTTCCAGAGATTTGCTTCACATTTCTAAGCAACTTAGTATTTCCTGCCTCAAAGGAATTCCTTCAAACTGTATCAATACAAGTTTCGTTTCTTTTCATGCCCCCAAAAACTATTTCTCTTCATGCACAAAATGCATTGTGTTATACACGAAAAATAAAATATGTGAAAAATAAAACAGAAGCATCAGCTTCTAGTATGACAGAAACATAAAGGAAACCAGCACTGCGTTTTTACTGCACAGAGGTATTTCAGTAATGAGCTACATAAAGTATTTTAATGTGTTAAACAAGTCAGTGGTTGCTAATGGCTCTGGAAAAGCCACATAAATAGTGTCTACAAGATATAAAATCCAGTCTGTATCATTAGATGCATTTAACTGTGCTTTTTTGTGGAGAACAAAACTACAGAAGCAGTAGGGAATTTCCAGAGTTCATCCCATAGCCAAGTAACACCACAGACCACTGCAGGCAGACCTGGAGTTTTATTACAAAGCAGGACCTTTCCCTTGGAACAAGAGAAGGTGCTGACCTATGACCAGGAGAACATGTGATGATGAGCTGTGTTTCCCCTGCCACACAGAGCACAGGTTGTGTCCCTGGGTCTGGATTGACCCTTAGGAGCATGGAGCAGCCCTTCCCTCTCTGGGATCATCTCATGTCATCACCCCAAATGATCAGAGTCATCCACAGGGGTCTCTCAGTGGCCTCACAACTCATGTGAGTGCCAGAGTCTCATCCCTCCACTGGCACAAACTTCCCTTTCCAAGGGCTCATCACGTCACCTCCAGCAATTCAGATTTGAGAGCCGGTTGTCACTACTGGAAAGGCATTTGGAAAAAGCTGCTGGCTTGGGGAGACTGGCTCAAAATCTTTGCCCAAGCCTAAACTAAATCTTCTTCCCATGATTGCCAAGTCTGTGCACTAATGGACTAAGGGAAATGGATGGGAAGGTTTGTATAGGCATTCACAAGTCTTTGGTAGAAAAGATCTTGGCAGCTCCAGGGGAAGCAACGTATTTGGCCATGGCAGCTGTAAACCTGCACTTGCATTTTGGGTGCTTCATTGGCATGTAGACATCAATGTGACAGGACCAAGACAGGCCACTGTGGTGTCAGTCAGGAATACAATCTGCTCTGGTTTTAACTACCAAACAGGAGGCACAGAGAAGACCTGTCCAGGGAGCCACTCTCCCCAGAGGGACACAGGGACAGGTCCTGAGGCAACATACACAAGGAGAACCACAGGAAATTCCAATTAGATAAGAGGGAAGATTTCACTCTGAGGCTGGTCAGGTGCTGGACCAGAGAGGCTGTGGGAGGCAGCCCTCACAATGAGGTGCTCACAATTTGAAGAGAAGTTTTTCATCAGCCTGTTTTAATGGACTTGTCCTGAGCAGTGGTGAGGACTAGAGACTCCCAGGATGGGGACTGGAGACCCTCAGGATGGGAACTAGAGACCCCAGGGATGGGGACTCCCATCTGAGACAGGATGTGGCTGCAGGGCTGCCCAGCACTGTCCCTGACCCCTGCCCTTTGTTTCTCCAGCCTTTCCCCAGGCTCCAGGGCTGGTAGCTTCTCCCTGCTCTCTGCTCACACCGAGGGAGCTGCTGTGCTCCTGCCCCACACAAGCCCACAGGCACACAGGAGAAACAGCTCATGATTTAAAAAGCTCCCAGCAGCTGCTGACAGCTCCCCATACCTGCAGCAATGCCAAGTCAGCATCTTGAGCCAGTTGCTGCAAATTCTTCACAGCAGAGGTAGTTTTAATTACTCTCACCAGGGCAGGAGAGCAGTCCAACGGGAGCTCATTAAGCAATGACTTCTCATCATTTAAAAGTAATAAGGCATGGTAAGGCCTGCAGAAAAATAGAATACATTTGCACAGTAAACTGCAGCTCTTCCTGAAGGCTTTGTTATTCCCACACCACGATACCTGGGGTCAATGTAATGGTAAAAGAAGAGTTTCTAATATCATCCTTTTGCTCTAACTGGGTTCAAAATCAGCTTATTTTTATGTCACAGCATAAGAGGCTCCCTGTAAAAAGGAGGCAGAAGGTTATATGGTAACTGGATACCCCAGTGACAAGGAAAAAAGACTGCACTGCATTGGCACACAATTGAGAACAAGTCAGAAAACTGCTCATCTGCATTACTGAAATATAGAATAGAGTAGAAGAAAGAAAGAAAGAAAGCAGAAGTTAATTGCTTTTGCAGGTAAACAAACACAGGAAATAAGGTATCACAGGACCTGGGCTCTCTTTCTTCCAAAAGCAGAATTATTTCTGGGTCAACAGATTAAAATGAACACACAATTCCTGGCTGCAAACAGTGCAGGCCACTCTTGCAGCATCCCCTCAGTGCAACCATCTAAAGTGAACACCACCACCATGAATCCAGCAGCACCACAGAGCCAGAGCAGCAGCTCCAGGGAGTCCTGTCTGAGCCCAGGGCCCCCCTCCTCCACAGCCCAGCCACACCTTCCCCCTGCCTGTGCCACCTCAGACACCTGCAGCACCACCCTTGGAACAGGAGCAGGGACTGGCCACACTTTGAGGGGCAGAGCTTGCTCTCACCTGATAGATTTCAGACTTCTCTCGATTGCTTCTGGGGGTATGAAGTTGGTGGCAACATAGTGGATTTTGTGAGGAAGGCAGAAACTCACTTCCAGCCAGTTGTTGATGTGTAAACGAACCACCCCTGTTGTGCAGAGACTAAAATAGGAAGGCAATAAATCCATACAGCATTTACCCTGTATCACAAATGAAAACAGGTCCAGGGTTGCCCCTGCACAGAAATCAGATCTGAAAACAGACTGGATGCACCCTGTCTGTCCCCAGGCTGGCTGAGGACCAGCTGACTCCTAACTGCAAGGGCCTCCCACAGCTGGACATACAGAGCACCATCCCCTACAGCATTTTGAGGGAGACTTGAAAGACTTCAGCACTGACCTTCTGCTCCCTCTGCCCTTAACATTGCAGCAGTGTCTCAAGTTAAAGAAATTTATTCAAGATCTACTGCAAGGCAAAAGAAAATTCTCTAGGCTGAAGCTACAAAGGGCAAAGATGAACTGGGCACACTGTTTTCACCTCCAATTTCCATCTTCCCCTCCAAGCAAAAAGAAAAGAGGATGTCTGTACTGGGCAAGGGCTGTTCCAAGCAGCACATTTCCACAATAACAGCCTCCTTGGGTTCTGCTTAGGTTGTTTGTTTCCTTACTAACCTGTTTCTGCTTGTCACATGAAATCACAAACGTGCCTGTTACATGGTTTCTTCATTCTAGGAAACCACAGGGACTCAGCTAAGCCCTTCAGCTGACTCCAGACAACAGGACTGGAGTGGAAGCAATGGATGTCCCAGGAATAATAAAGACAATAAAGTCAGACCCTGGCTCTCAGCCTGAAAGCAACAATACACCTCTTTTACTGAAAAAAAAACCAAAAAACCAAAAACAGAAAAGCTGGAGATTAGAGCCAGGATCATCATTCAGGTGCTTTTACAGAAGTCTGCAAATCTAGACATGAGGTGGAATCCACCTCAGGAGGGATCTATACTTACTTAAAATGGGTAATGTACCATAAGGAGCTAAGCCAGCACCACCCTGCAAACCCTCACAATATTCCCATTCCACAGGCAGGGAATGCTGGCCTGGGAACACCTGTGCTGGGAGGAAGCAGCAAGGCCCACCACACCTTTTCATGAGTTAGGAACACATAAATTTATCAATCTCAAGCTCTACACCTGAGAACTGAATTTGTCAAGGCCCTTAAATTTCAAACTTTCTTCTCAAAGAATGCTTTTTGGCTTAAAATCAAATTTCAAAGTTTGCACTCTGAAAATTCCAGCCTGAATTTTAAATTCAAAGTGTGTTGAGACTCACAATTTGACTTTTGTGTCAATAACTGCCATGAATTTCCCCCTCTACACAAAACAGATTAAAAAACATGCCAGGAACAGGCCAGGAGCAAATACACTTCTGGAAAAGTCTTTATGTGGTGATTTAACCATTTATAACCAGCATTCAACTGCAGGTCACAAACCAACATGCTCTTTTCCAACATGCTCATCTGGCTCTGTAGAGGGTTTGGAGAGAGCAGAAATTTCAGCTTTAAACAAAAACATTGGGTAGCTTTGGCTGCTGGTGCAGCTACTCACCAAACCACAACAGAGTGGTGAGGGAGCAAACAGCATCCCCTCCCACCTCGCACATGATCAGACTCACTGGGAACATCTCACTGCAGACAACACTTCTCAAAAGGTTTTGTTCTCAAATCTTGCACAGAACTCTGGAAAATGCTGATTTTTCAAGCTGCAAATGGAGCAGACACCGTGTGTTTTCCTCTTTTTAAAAGGCACTGAGAGGGTGAATCCAGTGTCTCTCTGGCCCCAGCAGCTCTGATCTGCTCAGGGGCTCCCATCCCTGAAGGAACATGCAAAGCACAAACATCTCTGGTTTAGTTCATTAAATGCTGCAGCTCCAGTAACACTGCTTATCCCACCACAAACAACTGACAGATAAAGCTGGATTCCCTCAAAATACATCAGGGAAAAGGGCTGAAGCTGTGGCTATCCACTCCATCTCCCAGGCCAAATCCTCACAAGGGAAACATGGCAATAAAGGAATGGGACAAGCGAGTTCAGAGACCACCTGAAAGCTCTTGGGGTTGTAAAAACATGTTACCCAAGAGCAGCAGAGATACATGAAAGCATGAAACACTTGCAGGGACATTTTCCCTGCAGAGTTTAACATTCAGACAAAGATCCAGTTGGTTCCTTTCATTCTTTGGTCCAAGTGCACCAAGGCAAAAGCTTTAATTACATAATTACACTCCCCACAGCATAATTTTGTCTACTGTGCACTGAACAACAAGAGCCTAGAATTAAAGACAACAAGAAAACCAGATTTTCAGTTCTGATCTGGATCTTAATTTTATTCTTCTGCATTTGCATTCAGCTGTACAATTTCCAGCCTTCATTATAGCTTTATGAACACAATTTCTCCTTCACCTGCCCCTCCTTGGATGGAAAATAACTAAGTGTTTGTAATTTGACAAGGCACAAGCTACACCCTCCAGCAGCAACACTTGCAACTGCCCTTAGCCAGACAGCAGAGTTAAATAATGTACCCAGTACAGACACAAAGGTTCAGGAAATAGGATATTAAACCCTCCAAGACATTTTACTCCTTAAAAACTTAGTTTCAATACTATTTTTTTTAATCTCTGGTTTGACAACACCTGATGAGCGATCTGAGGGATTCATGGGCAAGGATCAGATAACAAAGTTTAAAATTGAGACAGGGAGAGGCAAACAGGAAAAAGCTGTTTAATGTCTCTCCATCATAAGGCCCATGAGACATCTCATGATACAAGAAGGAGCAAAGTTCAGAAGAAATAGAAAGAAACACAAAAAGTAGTTAAAGCCATGGACCTCCTTATCAGAGGATGCTGTGGTTGTTCAATATTTACTCTGGCTCACAGGACTGTGGGCTAATTCCGGGAAGTGAGATCAGCTGAAAGCTGCTGAATGCACAGAAACCCCTCCAGAGCTGCAGGAAGCTGGGGAATATTTGAAGGACTATCACTGCTCTTTTGCTCTATTCTGCTGTGTCCTGAACTGTGAGCTACTGCTCCAAAATGAGAACATGAAAGTTTGCCAGCATCTCCCAGATCTGCCTTTTCCATAACTATTAGCAAAACAAAGAAATCCCACTTCATGTTTATAAGAGTTATGAATTTTTACATATACACACCTCATATCACATCTATCCTGTTTATATCAGAAATTAGCCCCATGTTTTTGAGTGTGCTGGAGGTGAGTGTGTAGCTTTGCAGTTTGTTTTTCCTAGAGGTTGTGACTACTCAAAGCTTTGAAATTATTTCATATTTCCTTATAAAGGACAAAGGGCTGTCCTTTGATAAATAACTGTAGTTGGGTTATATTTTACAGCACAGCCACAGAAATAACATTAAGTCTCATAGAATTACTCCCTGAGCTGAGATGGGCTAGATCTACCACACAGTTGAGTCCCACTAGGCTAAAAATTTATAAAGGCTCTTTCTGTACTTAAAAGAAGATACAAACATTCCAAACCTCCCCAAAAATCTCTCCATACTTTCACTTTTATTCCAATGCAAGCTAAGAGAAATTTGCTAGAACCAGACAGGCAGTTAGTAACTATCAAACTCACATATTATCTACAGATAAAACTATGTGAAAGCTCCTTAAAAAAGGCACATATTGTAACACCAGTAAGTTTTTCAGCACTGGAAGTCCTGAAAACTTTCTTGAGCCTAAAAACCATTGCTTTCTGTTCCACACCAATGCTTCAGTCCGGGGACAAGATGAATGAAGACTCTAAATTTTCCAAATTAATCAAAAAGAAACATTCTAGCTCACTCCATTAGAGACAAAATGTCCCAGGAAGTAGAAGCTGAAAGCCTCTGAGCTGTCAGTGTAATACCACTCCATTGCTAGTCAAGATGTCCTGGGTACTGATCCTGCTTTATGGAACACAGGCACCTCATTCAAAACCAAGGAACACTTTGAACGACAAAAATATTCCTCTACTTGTGGTTTTGCTCAAACCCACTTGCTCAGGGACATGTTGGGTCTTGCCTGAAATACCTCAGCACCATCTACAGGAAGCCAAGGGCTCGACAGCACCTCTGGAGCAACCCTGGAAATTGGGCTGGAATGGCAGAAATCAGAAGGCACTTGGAAATGCTGGTTGGAGCAAATCTCAAACGGAGAGCTGGGCTCCATCTGCAATTCAAAGTGCTCTCTCCACTCCACTGGCTGCTCTCCTACAGCCAAAGGCTATGCCAGAAGTCTCTGTAAATTTAGAACAGCACATTGTCACTGCATGCATCCAAAGGTTTATCCTTCCCAGCACTCCCTTTTCCTTTAAAAGCAACAGAGCAAATCTTTCCATCTTCCCTCTGAGGTCATTCACACTCCTCCACACTCTCTTGGTGGCCTAAATCCCTCTTGAAATGTGGTGTCCAAACTGGATAAAATATTCATTACAGCAGGAGTTTCACAGCTGTGAGCAGGACTGGTGCCTATCTTATGGACAAGACTTACTTTATGCACTCTTGTCTATCTGGCTTTTTTTGTAACTGAAAAACCCCATGGCACTTATGACTAACCCTCACTTCACAGAAGACCATACAGACTTCACTCCAGAGCTGCTGCCACACAGAAATAATTAATTCATCCTGTACTTGCAGAAAAAAAATTTATTTCTAGAACCCTTTTTCTGCCTTACTAAAAAATCATTTTAAATCTAGGCCTGCCTGGCTAGGTGCTGCAGCTCCTCTCAGCTGATCTGACTGCAGGTATAACAAGCATATTTCCTATGCTCTCATATGAAGTATTAATAGAAAAACCCTGCAGAACATCTCCTTATCACCCAACAACACTGTCAGCTCCTTTTCAAGTACAACTTTCCAATCAAGCACACAGGCACTTCAGATTTTTACCAACACCTTATTTCTTACATTTGCCTTTGACAGTGTCATACAAAAGTGTCAAAATCCAACTTGCACCACTTCTTCCCCACTCACAGTGCCTAAATGAGGGAGCAACTGCCTTGGTTTACAGCTGGAGGCAGCACCAAAGTGTATTTCTCCATGGTCTGTCTATTCCTCCTTATCTCTGGAAAGGCTCACATCAGCACACTCCATGAGCTCAGTTCTGTGTTGCTTCAGTCACAGCTAAATGCCACAAGATGTCACTGTGTCCCTAAAATATTTGGAAACATGATTAGGGTTTGCCCAGTCATAAATACATAGCCCTAGAGGAACAGAAAAATGTAATTCAAATATTAGAATTACAGGCTGCATAAAAACTGCCTTACTTAAAAGTTTAGTACTTGAACCTTAGTATTTAGGTTTTGTGCAAGGTGTGTGGAACCACATACCACATTTCTTCAAACAAGATGAAATTCACAGCTCCTGAACACAAAGAACAGCTTAGCAGAAGTTTTCTGATGCTCTTTGCAACCACTATATTATTTAGGCTCCCAGTGCCTTACCTTACAGGGCTCTGATCCCCTCTGTACACGAGAAGCCACAACCCAGGGAGGATAAAGGGTTCCCTGAGGAACTCCAGCCTGATTCCCTGAATCCCTGACAAACACCCCAAGCAGGGGGCACAGCATCTTCCCCCCCACACAGAGGTTCTTTGTCCCTTTGTCCAGGCCCTTCCCTAAGCACAGTCCTGGCTGCAGGAGCCTCTGGGTCCCTGGAGGCAGCATTGACAGGCACAGGCTCCTGCTAAAGTTCAACAACAGCCCCACACTCCTTTGAAACCTTTGCCAGAACTTCTAACCCAGTCAAGAAACAGCATGTTACACTTTCCATTCTGCTGGAAGTCTCAGCATCTCATCCAAATTTGCTGTCCAGACATGCACAAATGGGGCCAGGGCAGTACCTGACTTGCCATCAGTGCTCCTGCAGCACTTTCCCCTTAGCTGCAGGTTTAGAGCCTTTCCCCAGTGCTGTGATACCCCTGTTATGACACTTGTCAGCTCTACACTGCACTTGTCAATAGGTGGTCCTTAATAATTCTTAAAGCTGTGACAGATAACATCAGCTTTTAAGAACAAGACACCAAAGACAGACCAAGGTAATGATTAGGATAGCAGTTCTGCAAACATTTCACCTGACTTCCAGGCTTCACATTGTTCTGCCTGGTTTAAAACCCAAACCCCAGTGATTAACAGCATGAGGAAGTGGATAATATCCTTAGGAACAAAGCCAAGAGATTTCAATGAGAAACAGCATACTGTGAGCTAAGACTAAAATCCAACTTACCTGTCATATGTCTCTTTGAGATCTCTGGCCAGTTTGCACTTGGGTAGGATGTGATGAAAAGGTGACTGGGGCCCTTCTGTGGCTATGGAAAGATTCAAAATAAGAAAGTAAATAACTGACTTCAAATCAAAGACTTTCCTCTTCCCCCACTGGGTATCAACCTGTATCTTAGGGACAGAATTTATATCAATTTAATCTACAATTATCTTTCAAATCTTTTACAATAACTCAAGTTACATGTTAAGATGATAATAGTGAATTATTGCCAACTTCTGCTAAACCTCAACTCAGTTAAGCGCATGTAACCAAATTTGACAAATGATGACTTTAAATACTTTGTTTTTCTACATGTTAGCTTTAATTTTTAATGCCTGCAGCAAGATAATGTATCACTGTCAGAGTTCACCTTAAATAGTACATATTGTTATAGTAAATTTTCCAAGTACAGTCTATTAAAATGTTCTGTAACTGTTTACTAGCTAGGTAACAGGACATAAGAGTAAAGAGTCTGGTGACTCAGCAGACAGCATTAAAGCATGCAAAACTTGCTCTAGGTTGGGTGAAGCAGGCCACACAGGAGCTGTTCCATGTCAGCCTGACAAGGAGAGGCAAACATGATGGCTCAGTCTCCAAGGATTGTGCTGAACTAAGTAGCAAAGAAACTACTTCACCTGTAAAACTCACATCTCTGCATACAGATAGTGAACTTGGCCGAGGCCAAATGCAGGGAAAAGCTGCCAGAATGCTACAGAGCACCAAAACTTGTTCACAGTGATCCCAGGCACGAGAGAAGCAAGAAGGCACAACCAGCACCTCTCTGGAAGAGTGTTCCTGTTCAGAGCCCCTGCTGCCCAGAGCACTCACTCTCTGCCATGGCAGACACCTCGTCCTGGATGGCCAGGATGAGCTTGGCCTCGCGGGTCAGGTACTGGCAGCGGCGCTCCTCGTGCTGCAGGACGATGGCGATCCTGCGCGACAGGTTGTGCAGGCAGCTGATCACGGACGGGTCCGCGTTGGCCTGCGGGGAACACGAGCAGCCACTGAGCCACGGGCCCATGGAGCTACAGGGATGATGGGGAACAGGCAAATGGTTTTCCCTTGAGACCAAGAATCAGCCTCTCGACTGGAGAAAGAACAGGATTTTCTCTACCCGCAACCAAGCAGAAGCTCAGGGGTGTTCAAATGTAATTTGGATTTCTAAGCTCATCAAAGTGCATGAAAGAACATTGCACCTGGAAAGGGATAGCCCTATCTGGTTTGTTTTTTCAGTTGTTAACAGGCCTTCTACCAGCAGAGAGCAAAGACCTCAACTTCACACAGTGAGACAAGAAAGTGTCAAGCTTTTTGAAAAGGCAGACTATCCCAATGTTCAGGTTAAACTCCCAGGCAGCACAAGGGCTGCAGTGCCTTTAACATGTCCCACTAACTCCATGATTCCACACTGGTGTTTATCCCATGTACTGACAAGGCAGTAACTAAGTAACAATTACCAGCTCATAACCAACATTTTCATCCCAAATCTGAATTAATTTGGATTTGTGCTCCCAAAAAATTCACAAATATGGCTTATTACTAACACTGCATTTGTGAAGGTCTCAGAAAGAAAGTGCTGGAAAAATATCAGGTCAGTACAGCTGCCAAGGGGGGTGAGGGGGAATTCAGTAGCTCCAGCATGAGTCAGCAGCTGCTTCATGTTTGTTAAGACTTTTAAAGGAATTTAAAGTTCTGCCAAGTGACCACTTGGCCCAGAAACCAGCAAACCGTGACTCATCAGTTTTCTGACTCCGCTGTTCTTGCTGAGTCACGCCACGCTGGTAGCCCTGAAGCTCAAACACAGCAGGATCAGAGCTGATTATCACACTTGGGCCTTTGCCTGCTCTGTCTGCCCACTGCAGATGGACACTCATCTTTATCTCTGAGGGCCTCCACCCACCTCCTGCACTGCACTACTCCATCCTAGGAAAAAATTTCCACTTGCTTCTTGCCCAACACTTTCCAGAAACCTGGCTGCTCCCTGTGAACTAAGAGTGTCTCATTTGGCAAATGGATTCAGTGCTGCATCACACACACAATTACATCAGTATCATCACATAAATGAAGGGCAAAGAAAGCAAGTCTTGCTAGAAGCACTAGAAATTAGATTCCAGAAAAATGTGGGCTAGTCTTCACTGTGAATGAAAGAGCATTGGTTTCAAGACTTCTGCTGCCCCATGGCTCAGGGTGCATCAATGTGTGTGTTTGCAGGTGCATCTACACACACTTCCCTGCAAGCAAAGCACAGGGCTTTAACAATACACCAAAACAACATCTCTTAACATGTGAAACCTAAAATCAACTCCTCCATTGCAAATTCAGCACTCCCTGACCCAGGAATGTCCTAAAGCACAGGAACATTGGATTCCCAGCAGAGCTCTGTAAACAATTTCTGGCTTGATTCAGGTAATTGTTCTGTGTGAAACCTTGCTCCTCATCTGAGGAACAAGCCATGCAGGCTGGGGCCATGTCCATGTCACCACTGCAAAGCCACTGGTACTAGAAAAGTACTAGAAAAGAAAAGTACTAGTGCTAAAAAGAAAATAAAAGGTCCTTTCACAAGCAGGGAGCTGGAGGTTTTTAAATCATGACATTACATCCACAGAGCAAAAATCAACCATTTCCATAAAGACAACTATTCCAGCTCCCTCTTTTCTTTTCAAACAGCCTTTGAAATGGGAAAAGAAAGCCAGAGATCACAAATCAAGTAATGCTTGAACATAATTAAATTTCTAGGGCTTTATACATCTAATTAGCCAAATCAGGATCCCTTAACACCAGCATCTAGTTAATAGAGGAAGCATGAAAAAACTTCCAGGCAGAAACTATGTATTTGTTCCAGGTTTTTGCTGAGCATTGAAACCTCTTTATTCTTCACTTGTACTTTCTTCTCATTTAGCTGCTCAGCTGCTGCTCCCTGGCACTCTCCCTTTACAGTGACCTCACTGCTGAGAGGAGGCAGCTTTCAAACACTGGCCATTAATCATAAAACAGGCCTGGAGTGTGAGCCTACTGCATTGTCTCATGCATCCAAGGCACATCCCACTGTCAGATGGAATGGAGACAGTCCTTACCCTCAGTGCAAACACCACGTTGAACAGAATCATGGTAGGCATCTCTCTCTTTGGTGAGGGATCAGTTTTGGATACCTGAAAAATAGTTTTAGACAATCCCATCAGCTAGTGTCAGCTGGAGACAGTAACAAAGGGAAAGTAATAAAAAAAGAAAAATTAAAAAGCCCTAGTTAAATAACAAGCTGAGAAAAGAGAGCAGACAAATCAATATATATAACATCAAATATGACTGGCAAAAAATAGAACTGTGGTTTTGTTTTTTATTGGAGAGTCACAGTTACCAAAGCCTTTTAGTCACAATCATGGAAATGAGTGTCAGTTAAGACAGCACTCTTACTTGGTGTATCTGTTATTACATTTAGCAGCATTAGGGACCTTAGGTTTAAATTCTTTAGCACAACTGTCAGATATACTGTTAACAGAATTCCACAGATCTCAGGCCACACCTGTTCCTTCCTTTCCTAAAATCCCCATTCAAATTTCATCCTGTTACAAGCTGCTGTTTTTATCAGACAAAATATGCTCTAGACCAGCAGTACTAAAATAAAAGGTTTGATTTTTCCCTTCCTGCAGGATTTCAAACACATTATCCAGCCCCTCTATTCTCTTTGTAGCAGAGAGCTCCATTCCTAAGGCAGATTCAAACTTCCCAGTGAGAAGAAACAGCTGGAGCTGAGACAAGCAAGTGGAACTTGCACAGCCAGACCAACTCCACATCTTGGAGCACGTGTGGCCACAAGATGGAGCACAAAATGCAGAGGACATTCCCACCTCCCCTGCAGCTCCCTGCTCAACACCCACCCAATCCCGAGTGCAAACAGCTGGAACCTGCCAGGCCAAACAATAGCTGGTCTCTACCCAAAGTATGTGCAGCACCTGAGCCAGGGCAAACACAGAGCAGCATCTGCCCTTCCCCACAGGTTCCAAGCACCAGCAGTGAACTGCTCAGGACTGAACTCTAAAATCTTGACTGTTTTCACTCAGGAGTCTCAAGATTTAGAAAACTAAGAGGTGATACATATTTTGGGTTGTTTTTTTTTTTTTTTGTCCTAAAGTGAAAATTACATTCTGTCAGAAAGGCAGTGATAGGAGAGTGGTAAAGGCAGTTTACTGTGTTTATCTGTTCTGGAGTTACAGGTTCCAGGACATCTTGTGAATTTCCAAGTGTAAGGACTGATCCTGTTCCATCCTTAAAATCAGAGAAACTACCACCACTAACATCAGTCTAGCCTGGGATGCAGGCTAGATTTCATATCACCTCATGTCCAGAAAAAAAAGAAGACTGAGCTGGGAAAGAAAATGCTGAAGGAATTTGAAGACTTCAGAACATTGCTACATAAAAAGCAATCAGGCACACAGGATTAAATGTTTGTGCTCTTGTAACTCCTGGATCTCACTGAAGTAAGAATCTGCTGAGCTGTCCTGTGGATTAATTTACTGCAGTATGAATGAACTCTGAGGAAACTCAAAGCAGAGGCTGCTGGGTTACTCCAGACACTGCCTGAGCTCCATGGAAAAGCAGCTCCATCTGGCTTCCTCCTAACTGCAGGAGGGTCCCAGATTTAGACTGACACAAACCAGCAGAGATGGCTGCCACATCTAGAAGATTCTGGACTCCAGAAAGTTCTGGGGTGCCTCCTGGAGTGATAAGACACACCCAGAAAGAAGTTCCTTCAGAAGTAACAAAAAAGTGTTTACAGCTCCTTATAACTTTATTTGCCCAGATGCAATTTTATTTAGACAAACTGAAATGAAGTAACATTTCATGTAATTAGGATTAAACTGATTGGAAAGAATGTACAATAATAAGTGGTGAAAAAAATGCAAATACAAATTTTCAACCTCCTTTACAGCACATTTAGGAAGTTGAACCTTTCAGATGAGATTAATAAAAGAAAGGAAAATGATCTGAGGGAGAACAGGCCACTGCTGTCACAGCCTTGAGGGCACCAAAAGGTCTTAATGGCCCTGGCCAGGACCTGTTCCCACACACACACAACCCACCCCCAGATTCCATGACCTGGAAGCTCCATTTAAGCTCAGCCCAGGGCCTGGAGCTGTGCCTGTGTCCAGGATGGACCTTGGATCTGTGGCTGTCTCCTGGACAGACTCTTGGTTAAGCACACCCCACCCTTGTCCTGTCTCCTCCTGCTCCTGGCTGTGCTCCCAATACAGACCCTAGGCTTGGTTCACCACTTGCCTTGCCTGGGGCTGCTGATGGATTTGCACAGCTTGGGCACTCTTGAATCCTGTCTTCCAAGACAGTTTAACCTTTCCAGGACTGAGTCTTGGTGATCCTCCATGACATTTCCTGCAGACTCACAACTGAGTTCCCAAAGTAGCATCTTTTGATGCTTTAGGCCAGCTCCTAGCTGGGATTAAAGCAGTCTGGTCCTCTAAATATCATGCAGCAGTTACCAACAAGCTGCTTCCACCTCTAATTATAGCTAGAAAGCAGGATAGAATTGGCAAGCAGACTTCTTTTTCTCCTGAAAAAAGGAATGACTTAGCAAATTTGATGGAAAATGAGACCAAAGCAGTTCAGTGACAGGGATCAGTGTTGGATTCAGAAATTATCAAAACCTAGTTCATTCCTACAGTTGATAAGGAAAAAGGAATAGGACAGGGAATATTAGGAACACAGAAGCACATGAATTCTTTCCTGGATTTAAGCAGGGCCTTTTACATAGCCCAGGTAGCAAACTGCTCTCATTCTAAGCCCCTAAAACATAGGCCATGGAGGAAGGTCTCAATGCAAACAGCAGCCTGACTTGGTCCACAAGAACATTTTAGATCTCTTTCAACATCCTACATATTCCATCTAAGTCTTGTGCATCATCTTCAGCCTCAGGAAAAGTTAAAGGCCAAACAAGGCTGACGCAGCTTTTAGCATTTGTGAAGGTTTTTGGTGGTTTTTTTTAACTGCCACACTAATTAGAGGTGCTAAAAGCTAACTTGCAGTAACTAAAATAGTGAGAAACAGCTTTTTGAGTTGGAGTGCCCAGTTTTACTTCTCTTTACTCACACTGCTCCCCTATGGTAACCAAAAGAGTTTCTGTGATCACTGACAGCTCCCTCAGTTTGGCACTCACTCCACTGACCCAGAAGTAAAAGACAGCTTGGAGCATCAGGAAGTAAAACCAGGATCAAAAGCCCAACATGCCCATTCTGAATTGCAAGTTTCCTCACTAAAGCCAGGCAGTTTGTGAAGAAGGCAGGATCTCATACCTACCTGCCCGAGGGCATGCTGGAGCAAGGTGGGATGGCCAACAAAGCGAACATTATCAATCTTCAACTCAAACTTTTTGCCACACATATCTGACTTGGTAGCCAAAATTGTTGCCAGGATGACATCTGAAAACCTTGAAGAGCAGAAAGAGAAGTTATTACAGTTTTCAAAAAGCACACCCCCAAATATTCCTCCGAACACAGATATATTTAACTCCGAAGTTTTTAAGGCATTGTAAATTGTGACTAGATTGCTGTACCTGGAGTACCACCAATTATGTAAAATTAAGGACCCCTAAATTACATCCCTCAGATCATCACAATTATAAAACAGGAAGCGTTCACAACAAAGACTGCAGGGTCATGCTCATTTAATTACATGCTCAGCAAAATACATTGAAAAGATTAGATGCAGTTTGCTTAAATATAAAAAGAGCTGCAGTTAGCCATTGCCTGGATTTAGCTGCAGGTTAATGAACTTACTAAGCAACTACATATTGACACAGCCTGTCACTCAAGCACAACAGAGATCTTTAAGCCACCCAGTATGGCAGAGGGGAAGGCAAGAAAGAGCTGATTCAATTAAAAGAAACATGGCCAATGTTTGTCCTTCCTTTCCCAAAGCTCATCAGTGACATTCCAGGTTCCTCATTTAATAGACCTCAACCTGTGCTCAGCAGACCACTGGCATCTTCCAAGCGCTGCCTGGCCTCACCTGAGCTTTCTCTTTTGATAAAGGACATTCATGACAGGCCAGGCCCTTCCCAATGCCCAGCCATGGGGTTACTGAATTGCTCTGGATTGGTGAGGGCAAGAGAGCAGCTCTGAGACAGGAGAGCAAGTATCCACAAGGGATCTAGCCTGTGAAACACAGCCACTGCTGTAAAACCAGCTAAAAATCCCATGTGACAAGGGAGGAATTCCACAACTGCTCTCCCTGATGGCCTCTCAACATCGGTCTGGTCTCTACCAACACTTGTTTTCCTCAAGGTGTCCCCTGGGACAGTGAAACCCAGACCCACAGGGAAGAGGACCTCAAACTTGTTGCTCTAGAATAGGAGCAGTGCAAGGCTTGTTATTAACAAGTTCTCTCCACATCTGTTTTACAGAAGCTCCTACTTGACCAAATGAATTTCAGACCACTTTCTGATGGGAGACGGTTTTTAAGAATGAAAATGTTTATTTCATTTTGTGTATTTACACTCAGGGATGTGTGTCCCTGCCAGACCATCCCCCTAGAGCAGGCAGGTATCCCAGATAACCCAGTATCACACAGAGAGGAGGGCAGGCATGGGTGTGTGCTGTGCTCACCTTATCTCTTGGCCACAAGTGAGCCCTCCATGCCCAGAGAAGCAATTAATGTACTTTAGTCCTGCTTCCCTCTGAGTCATGGAGTATTACAGAAATTAAGACAAATGCACTCAAGGACACAAGGGGAATTCCTTTTATTTACAAATACTGGAGATGAAGGACCACACAAGTCCAAACTGCCAAAGCCCCTGGTGCATGTACAAACAGGTCACCCTGACCACACCACGCTGCTTATGTTTGGCTTATGGAAGGAGCAGCTGTGCACAAACTTCCAAATCCCTGACTGCTCTGCTCCAAACTCCAAGCTATGGGCAAGCAGAGACTAGCCAGAGACTCCTGGGGCCACTGAGCCCATGCTCCTCAGCCACTGGGCTGCACAACTTGGGAAGTTTGGGAGCAAAGGGCGAAGTGCTGGAACAGGACCTGGACAGACAACTCCTGGAGATCACATTCAAAACAGGAAAAAAGTCACCATGACAGCAGTGAGCTTCTCCTCCTCTTTTTACTCTGTTCAGCTGCTTGTTAATAGGCTCATCATGGAGCCAGGAAGATGGGAACAGCAGTGGATCCAAAAGTAGCATATGTTTTGGGGGGTGAAGGGAGAAGGAGGGCAAACTAGAAAATGTCGGCTTCCTGGTAAGAAATTAGTTACCCTTCCCTCCTCCAGCCTTGGCAAAGGATACCTGGGAGCTGATAAACTGATCATTCTGATCACTTCCACAAGGAATTACACCAGCAGATCCTTTAACAGATAAATGTGGTGCTAAAGGTAGGAATTCAGCAGTTTTCCAGGAGAGCTCATGACACCAACAGTCCTGTCTGCCCTACCTTCCCATGTGGCTCTTTGGGGAGGAAGAGATTAAAAGGCTGACTTTGAAAAGTCCTCACGAAAGTTCTCATTAGCAGGGTCTTCTCTGTCTGGGAGAGTACAGAATTGCAGCCAGAGGACATGCTCAGGGACAGAATCCTGACACAGGTGCACCTCCTACCACCACAGGCTCTCCCAAGAGTCACGTGGACTCCAGCCCCATTCTCCTCCTCTGACAGCCTGGATTTATAGTTTTGCTGTCTGGGGTTTTTATTTTTACCACCAGTGCTCTACATAATTTTGACATTTCTTAGGCCTCAGGACAATAGGGAAATCGAGGAACAGCAGATGTGTTATTCCCATTACTTCAATTAGTCACCTCATCTTAGAAAATAACACTTCCATTTTAAATATTTCAATACACATTTTCCCATCTTTGATTTATGTTAAGATGACCTAAAAACACTGACTTCTCAGAGCCCAAGAGTTTGTTAGAAGCAGATTAGGTTTTGCAGTTGGGCAGTAACCCTTCTCCTTTCATGAGATTAGTCTGAGCATTGTGAATTCCAGGGGGAAGCAAACCTCTTCTGTACTAAGGAATTCAGCAGGCAGAAAGAATATACAATAAACAAAAGCTTTGATTTGTCCAAAATATTCTACCACTCCTCTCCAGAGCACAACATAGCAACAGCACACTGAAAAGAAGGGGGGAAGATTCAAACATGAATTCATTTTTTCCCCCAAGAATGGATTGTAACTTTTTATATGCCACAGGAATTCAAAGCAAGGTTTTTATTAAGAATATTTCTTTGAAGTAGTTCAGAACAGGATCTGAGTATGTAGGTGAGGTTTATGTTAAGCAGGGACTAGGGATGCTTTTTTTTTTTTTTTTTCCTTCTGGGGCCCTGAGTTAAGCACTTTTCCCTCTATGTGTGTAACCATCCCATTCAGCTGAGTGGGGCACCAAGAACAAGCAAGCAGCACAGCTGCTCAAACCTGGGTCCTCTAAAGAGCTCTCCATCATTACCCTGGGACTAAATCAATTACTCACTGATCTGTACTTTCAAGTCATTTCTCCTCAGAAAACAATTTGATTTAGGGATCTTCATTGGAATAACTACAATGCCAAGGCAATACTTGCTACATTCCCAGAGCCTCCCAGCTTTACCCAATTCACAGAAGGGACAGTGGCACACCCATTCTGGATTCCCTACAGGAAGCACAGAAATGTTAGTAGGACCTTGGTAATTATCCTGGCACAAACCTTTAGCAATACATTTCCTACAGACACTGTGATTTAGCATGTGATTTTCTCATCATTCAGTGTAAAACAGAAACCAGAAACAAAAGCACAATTAAAAGGATGGTGAGAAAAGAAAGCCATTCTAGACAAAGGTGATTGTTTAGAATGTTTGGTCTTACCCTGAAACCAATTGCTCATCAGTTAGAGGACATTGGTCTCTGAAATGGGAACATGGCCATAAACACAAAACAAAACACAACGAAAGAAAATAAACGAGGCAAGTACACAAAATACAAAAGAGAAAAAAAAAAAAGAGATAATATTAAAAACTAGGATGAACTATTAAGTGTTAAACTCCTGTAAAGGAAATATAACTGTTGAGGAGAGTCAAATGTTAATGGAGGGTGAATTCCAGGGATATACTTCAGGCTGTTTGACAACATGGAGAAAACAGGCTAAGGTAATTTAGTCCTTGCACTAGCAGTGGCTGCTGCCATGTGCTTTCCCACAGTACACAGCATTTATGGAGCTGATTTCCATGGCACTTTTTAATTCATGCTTACCTTAAGAGAAACAGAAGAGGTTACAGCCTGATTTAGAACATATTCTAAACCTCAGTTTCCTTCCTAGACTATTGCTGTCATTTCCACCAAGGAACCTCCCATGCAGCCCCAAACGACTCACAGCTCTTCCCAGCTGGTTCCAGTGCTTCCATACCCACAAGACTTAGAGGATGCCAAATGTTTATTGTTGCAGGATTCTGTGAAGGGCCTGGCCCACACAGCCACCACTGCTCCTGCAGGGATCCACACAGCAGGCACAAGGCTGGCCAGACTCACAGCACACACATGAAGTCCTCCTCTGCCCCAGGCAAAAAGCACAACTTAGGAAAAGGAGATTGAAAAAGCTTTTAAGGCAAAGAATCCTACATCCTTCTTTACAACAGGTGTACAGAGTTACCACCTGTATTCATTTTTATATCAGAAACACCTGTTTCCATTTTAATATCCAAATGCCACTTTTTCCCCCAATTAAGATAAAAAAAGGACTTGTTTCCTGAAACAACTTTTTAAATGTACTGGAAAATGAATCTGATAAAAGCTTTATAATATCCCACATAAGAAAGGGGAGGCAAACTGAAAACCTCCAACAATTACTTAATACAAAACACAGCAGATTTCTGCCAGTGATGATGAAAGGAGAACCTAGAGAAGCTAAATGACAAACTACACAACGGGGTGATATTACAGGAAGGATGTTTCAAGGAATGGGTGGATGAATGGAAAAGCACAGGCTTACAGAAAGGAAGGCTTTCAGAACAAATACAAGGAAGAACACTGGAGTCCAGTGAAAGAGGGACAGAGGAAACAAATGTTATCACAGGGGAACTACTGTTTGTTAGAAAGGGACATTCAAATCCTTGTTTGTCAGGAACTTGGGGTTTTTATAACAGAAGCATTTGCTAAATTTGCTAAAACTCCTTCAGTTAGTCAGCTCTTGCTACTAAAAATGCAAAGTCTGCTGTAACATATGTTACTATATGTGCCATGTCATTAGAATATTTCTCGCTGGCTATACCACCTTCAGGAAAACTACAAAAAAACCTATTTCAAACCAATTTAACATAGCATGATTTTATGGCTTCAAAGGAGTAATTGCCTCATATTTTTTCAGGGGAAAGAAAAAACGACTGGCAGGCATCTCCATAAACACTGGGAGGGGGTGTATTCCTGGTAAAACACTCAGAAACTGAAGGATGTTTTTGAAAAGTGCAAATGATGAAAGGCTGAGAAGAAGCCAACAAAGAGAGACACTTGACAAGCAATTTGTTTTGACAGTGACAGTCTTCTGAATACCTTTTTGTTGCATAGCCACCATCAACACACCTCAAACACTTTTGCTGCTCAACTTGCTTTCAGCAGGAAGCAAAATATGTATTCTGAGGACCCAAACACAGCTCCACTGAGCAGAAATTAATACAAGCAAACACACCCCAGTAACCTGGAGGAAGGATTATCATGAATAGGCTGCCATTGTCTATAAAAAAAATAAAAAGCATAACAATGACCAGGAAATTGAGCCTGGAGGCTAAAAGAAATCCAATTATCTATACAAATATGCTACATGGAAATGGAATTAAGGCACCCAAACTGATCTAATTTTGTCCCTCCTGAAAGTATTAAGAAATACATGCACCTCAACTGCTCTAGGAAAGGTCAGTTCCAAAGAAATTGATCTGGGTTCCAATAGCTCAGGGGAAAAAGCAACAATAAACCTTACCTAGGACACAATTGGTACTAGATTACTAATAAATTAAAGACAGCCATCCAGTATAAAAAAAGGATGACTCCAACTCTCTTAGGAACTATTGCAGCTACAAGATAAATCTGAAATAACCTTTGTACTGAGCATGCAGTGGGAAAACCCCAACCCTACAACATTACCAAACTTGCCATACACCACCAATTCAACCTAGCAGTCTGCCCACTCCACAGCCTCACTTTGTGCCACCAAAAACACCCATGGGTGCTCCTGACATGCAGGGATTGAAAGGAACCTTTTTCCAACTCTTCCTGGATGAAGTCTTCCAAAAATAATACAAAACCACTTAATAAATTACTTTTATTGTGGACAACTTCAGACAGAAAACCATCACCACCAGAAAACAGATTGGACTTCATGCTGATGAACTCTCTCCATGGACTGAGAGCGCAGAGTGCCCAGGAAGGGAACTGCTGCACTGCAGAAGAAGGATCTTACAGGGATGGAGCTGCCACTGAAGGAAAGGCTCTCACAAAACCACTTGCTCCATTCCTGGTCTCTACAAGCTGATCTTCAATGGAAACACACAAACTGAAGCAAAAATTCGTAATGTTGGTGAGGAAAAAGTCAGTGATGATATTGGTTTCACGGCATATGGAAGTTAAACTCCTTTCCTTTCCCAGCTTACAAAGCAGGTGCATCTCCCTTCCTCCAGGGGATCTGCACTTTTCTGCCTCCACTCTTCCCTTGGAATCTCTTCTATTCCAAGGCACCAACTTGGAATTGTTGCTGTTACTCTGTTACTCCTAAAATTGCCTGATACAAATCAAAGGTGGAGCAATCCCTTCCCTTTTTGAAGATGCCTTTTTGTCTTCTGCTGGAAGAAGCATCTGTGTACTTAAAACTTGCATATTTTTTCCACCTGTATCAGTCAGTGAAAAATATGAACTTTGCCAACGAAGCTCCTCTTGTCTAATTTAAATCAACAGCACCCAGTATACAAAGAGCATCAGCATGTTTTTCTCCTAGCAGGTACCACTGAAGAGGACACATTTAACTGCTACATCAGTTGTGTGGGATGCAGGGGACTTTTAAGAGTGATGATTACACTGCTGCTGAGAAAAAGCTTTCAGTAATCAAACTGAAAACAAACACAATTTTGAAAGGGACTTTGAATTTCAGAAAGCAGATGCCCAGCCACATAAGCAGCACTACCAGTATGCTGGACTCCAATAGAAGAAATAGACTCCATCTACAAGATACAAACTTTCAGAGCAACAGAAATGCTGCTGCTCTTCTATTTCCCTTTTCATATGGATAGGAGATATAGACAGATCTGAAAAAATTCTTTTATTAGTAACAAATACCTGACCAGGAGATTAAGCATGAACTTTCATGCTCAGTGTTCTGCACATCACTACAATGAAACAATCTAAGTATTTGTTTAGTGTAGGTTACATACCAGCACATTCAATTTAAAAATCAGTTTCAGGAAAACAGCAGCAGTTTTCTCACCTGACCATCATTTGAAATGATAAAAGCTTTTCCTACATCACTGCAGTAACCACATATTGTCTCACACTAATTCAGCAACACAGGCAACATACAATAAACACAGCCACACATTAAGTGCTTTGTCCAACCTACCAGAACAGCAGAGGCAACAAGAATCAGTGTCAGACAGAAGCTGGTATCATTCCAACACCTTCTTAATCTACCTAGGGAAATTCTAGAGCCAGGGGTTTGAACAGCCACCAACAAAACCCCTGGGATAACCAGCAAATGTGTGCACTGAGCTCTCCTGCTGTGCACAGCCCAGCCTGAAAAGCCAGTCACCAGCTCCCAAACATACAAATGGTTTGCTCCCCCTGCAGCTGTGCCCTGTCCATACTGCACTCACTGGACACACAACCAAAGGCTGTGTTTGAAGGTTTCAAAGGCATCAGAAGAGGCAGAAGATACAAATTACCTCAAGCAAAATGTGTTTTTGTAAGATCCCAGACCTGGAAAATGAAATTAACTGGTAATGTTTACAGTCATGTGGGTGATTTTAATTTCAGCTAAACCATTCTCTGTCATAAAGTTAACAACAACCTTACATTTTTTGGGGGTGGGAAAGTGATGATTACTTCCTTAGTACTCTTATAAAAGAGAAGAGCAGCAACTATTTCTTATTAATACTGGAGATTAAAAAACATATCAGAAAAAAATATCTTCAAGTGAACTATGGGCTAACAGACAAAAAAAATATTTTCTCTCCCAGATTTCTCTCATATTTAGTAGTGATAAATTTAGAACTATGCAGCAGATTTCAAATGTTCAACAAAACTAATTAGAGGGTCCATCCATACATGCTGAATACCACACTGCCTATTTTCAGTGTGTTTGTTACCCTCTGATTTCATGTACTTAAAAACTCTCTTCAAGTCTCAGTTTCCTTTTGAGCCACTATGTTACTCCACTGACACAACAGCAGCTCTGCCTGGAGAAACAAAATTAGTTATTTATTAGTGCACAGCAAATCCCTAAGACCATTACATGAGCTAGGGAAGAAGTTGAGTCAACTGAAAAATATATCCAGTTAGAATAAGGCAGGTAAAGAAAAATGGGATTTTGCCAGAGGATTAATACTCCTAGTTTTAAAAGGGTAATATTGCCTTTTTAATGAGCACAGAATAGCTGACCTTGCCCAGAAAACAAGAGATTCAGCAGCACTGCCTTGTGAGGCCTCTTTATGAAGCACTAAGTTGTTCATAACTTGATATTAAAGCATTTTTTTGCCATGTTGTCTTCTGTACAGTCCAAGAAAATGTGCCTAGGAACTAGGAGGCAAGAGAGCAGGAAGCTTTCTCTCCTCCATTTCAACCTCTTAGGCAGAAGAAATGTCTTCCCTCCTACCTGGAGTCCCCATCTTGATCTTCTGTGGTGTCACCAGAGCCATTCACAGCATATCGACTCCTTGGTTTGTCTGAAGCAAAGAATAAAGACAAATTTACCCAGGAACAATCTGCTTAATGTGTGTTCATAAGTTTTTCTATTCTCACGAAAAAGAACATTAAAAAAATAGGAGAAAATTTTTATCCTTCAGGGGATGAAGAGGAGAAAGTGAAACATGCACAGAAACTGACACAGGTAACAGTTTGCAGTCCAAGAGTGAAAAGTAAAATGACCAATGCAATTACCATCCTTATTGCTCAGGTTTTGGGACAACTATAATGCTGCCACAGTCACAGGAAGGGAAATCCTTCACCAACAAAAAGCAGGAGGGAGATGGCAGAGAAACAGTCAGCAAAAGAAAAACCCCAAACTTCTCAGATTTCACCTATAAAAATGGGGAGGGAACAAGGATGAATCCCTCCTCATACCACCTAAGCAGGAGAGTCAAACTTCTCCTGACACACAGCCATGAGCACACAACCCAAATCACACAGCTCCAGCACCCTGCAGCACCTCTAGGCCCTGCACTGATACTGGTCCCAGTCCAGCCACAGGCACTGTCCCAAATCACATGCCTCAAAGAAAGAGGTGCAAGAAGTGCTGGCACCTGAATAGTCTCATGCTCCTGTTTTCCAGGAGAAATTAAACCTCCTCCAGCACACTATTCAAGACCACAGACTAAAGTTTTATGCTTCCTACCCATTACTGGTTAAAGCTTATAGTGCTTACTGAAACACTTCTTCCAAATCAGTGCCTTCCTTCTCATCCTGCCTCCTCCTTCTCCTGCAGCTCCCAAAACCCACGGGATTCACCTGCCCCAGGACAGCAGTAAGGTACCAGGTGGGCAGTGACACCTGGCACTAATGTGGTGCAACTGATGGATGAGAGGGGTCCCAGGGCACCTGGGGGGAGTGAGGGCACCTGCAGGGCAAGGGCTGAGAGGTGCAGAGTCCCACGGGGAGTTGTGAGGGGTGCCAGGTCCTCATGGACAGGGGGAGTGAGGGGAGCCAGGTACCCACAGAGGGTTTGAGGGGTGTGGGGGGGGATGACAGGTACCCAGAGAGTGTGAGGGGTGTGTGGGGGGATGACAGGTACCCACAGAG
>VZRH01001377.1:38687-49901 GCA_013397555.1 Urocynchramus pylzowi | reverse complement strand
GGCCTTGCCCGGGGCCGGCTCTGCCCGGGGCCGGCTCTGCCCGGGGCCGGCGGTGCCCGGGGCCCTGCGCCCCACGGCCCGTGCTCAGTGCAGCCCCCAGTTCTGACCAGCATCTCATACCTCCATGGCCCGTTCCCAGTATAGCCCAGTCCCTGCCGTTCAGACCAGCACCTCACACACAGCCCCATCCCCAGTACAGCCCAGTATCCCCAGTTCAGACCAGCACCTCACAACCAGCCCCATTCCCAGCACAGCCCAGTATCCCCAGTTCAGACCAGCACCTCACACACAGCCCCATTCCCAATACAGGCAAGTGCCCCCAGTTCTGGCCAGCACCTCATGGCCCCACAGCTCGTTCCTAGTACAGCCCAGTGCTCCCAGGTCATACCAACACCTCACCCGCAGCCACATCCCCAGTTACGACCAGCACCTCACACACAGCCCCATCCCCAGTACAGCCCAGTATCCCCAGTTCAGACCAGCACCTCACACACAGCCCCATTCCCAGTACAGCCCAGTGCCCCCAGTTCAGACCAGCACCTGACATTTACTTTCTCTCAATCACCCAATGGACACCACTCCTTGTTCCACACACTCCCAGTTTATTCCAGTGCTTCACATGCCTGCAGCCAGCACCTTCCAGCTGAGCCCAGTGCCCAGCATGGCCCAGCACCCCCAGTTCAGCCCTGTACCCAGACAGTGCACGGTGGCCCCAGACCTGGATCCCTCTTCAGGGGCTGCTGGATCCTGGGCCACCCAAAATGCTGTTATTTGGTCACTTTGGGTCATTTGTGGGCTTTCAGCCAGTTCAGTCATTAACTCCAGAACTTTCCTGAGAGCTGGTAACAAAGACCAGTGAGGGCTCATCATCTCCCCCATGCCCAGACCACCCCGGGTTATCATCCTCATGGAAGAGTGGACAGGCACTGGAAGTGCCCAGGGTAGTGGTGGAATCACAACCCCTGGAAGTATTCAAAAACATGTGGATGTGGCACTTTGGGACATGGTTAGTGGTGGGCTTGACAGTGCTGGTTTAACCTAACACCTTGGGAGTGTGTATGTGAATAGGGATTTTTCAAAGTGAGCTCAGTCTGCCATGACTCTTCTCACGACACTTTCCCTCTTTTTCTTTCCACATCAGCAACTTTCTAGTGGCAACATGGAAGAAAATAAGAGCTCCAGAAAACAGTATTAAACAAGGAGGCTCATTGGTAATTAGAGCAGGAATGGAGATAAAGGAACACTGGGTAAAGCCTGCTGCAATGCCTCTTTGGGACATTTCAAACAGTTTTTTGAAATAACATTTCTGCCTTTCTGGAGCTAATTACACATGTGCCACACACTGAGCAGAAGGCTAAATTAATTGGGAGAACAAAGGTAATTTTTTGTGGGTTGGAATGAGGCCATGGATGCTTTTTCCCTAGGGGGAGAGAGGAACTGATGACCTTTCCTGGGTATGCTGTGGACAAAAGATGGGATGCAGGAGTTGAATGTGCATCTCCACCCTCCCTGTGCCAGCCTCAGTGCCACTGAGGGTGGATTTGCAGGTGGAGAATCCCTCTGTCTTCCCTTCCAGTCCCTCTCCATTCTTCCACCATCTGGCAGTAGATTGCTTCCATCAGAACTGCCAAATCCAGCGTGTCAATACTGCAGATGAATGATTGCCGAGGGTTTTTCCAACCTTAACAATTCTGTGACACCAGGGTGCCTGCAGGGGGGCAGCTGTGGAAGTCACACCTGTGGGCTCCCCTGCTCATGGAAAGGCTGGCTTGGGCTTGTTGCTCATGTTCCATCACAGCTCTGATACACCCTGCCTCATGGTGCCTGTGCTTTTACTCCTGCCTCTGGATTAGAAAGGGTGACATTACTCCCCTGGCAGCAGTCTTGGTGCCTTCATATTTTTATGTGTTTAATCGAGACCAGAAGCTATCAGCAATTATATTTGAGGATGCCTTGAAATTTTATGCAAATTCTTCTGTATTTCATTGCATTACTTAGATGCTTGGACACTCTGAGATATCCCCACTCTGGGTTTTGCTCTGCAGTCCCCCCAGGGACACAGGACAGAGGTGGGTGGCTGAAGAGGGAGATGAGCAGCTCCAGCAGGGTATAATCTGCAGGGCCATTCTGCACAAGACCAGTGATAACAATTGAGCAAGAGCAGGCAATGCTGAGGGCAGAGAGTTGTCCTGGGGTGATTAAAGACCAGTCGTGTTATCACAGCAGAGCACTCCTTGTATACCAGCAATGGGCTGTCACGTTAAAATTTCAGTGTGCCTGCTTCAAAAATATAATTTTACTTTCTCAAATAGTAAATTATAGGCCTATCTGTCATTCCCAGCTCTTGGACATTTAGTTGTAGTTAGCCTTGTCATTTAAAGCAATGATTGCAATTTCTTCAAGCCCTGATAGGAAATTAAAGCCAGGATTTGGACTCCACTTTCCAGACTTTCAAAATGTAATATGCCTCAAATATTTCAGAGTTAGAGCAGATGTGTGTCCCCCTCCACCCTTATCCACTGCATTCTTCTTGAGGGGAAGGCAATTTCTGTGGATAATACAGGTCCATGGAGAAAGTTCTCCCTGATCTCACAGTGATGCCATTCAATTGGATTTACAATCAGGGCTGTTGGAAATTAGAATCCCACTTTTACAATTAGCTAACAGGTCTGTTGCTTGCTTCTGCTGTTTAAAATGAGAAACTCTGGTAGCTGGCTTTTGGAACAGATTTTGGATTTTAAAAGACCTACATTAATTTTTTTTTTTAAAAATTCCCTTTGGTGACTTTCTGACAAAGATTCATGATGTGCCCAAGGGTGGACATTCTGCAGTGGAGCTCTGGATCATCATGAGAAGCAGCAGCAAGAGAGGAAGGCAGGTTTGGTGGGGTTTCCCAGAGGACAAGTCCTCACTACTGGCCCTGTCACATAGCAGCAGCAGCGATCATGTTGTCCAGTTCTTTGCATTCCTGAGGCCAGGACCCCCTTGTCTCACTACCCCACAGGTAGCTGGAGCACTGTAATGAGGAGTTTGGCTGAGAGGTTTATGCAAAGCTGGGCCATTTTCCATGTCACGTTGTGTTGAGGATCAGACTTCTCCCACCGGGTTTGTTCCTGAGGAGTTCCCACAACAATCCCCAGCACAGCCCTGATCCTGAGTGAGCAGTGAGCTCCTTCTAGCAAACCACTGTCCCATTTTGGCTGCTCTGGCTTTTGAGATAGTGCAGGAGTGACTCTCAGAAAAGGAATTCAAATTCCATAATGGTTTCAGTGATGATAAATCCTCCCGTGCAGACATCACTCTGTGTGCTCACAAAGCTTAATCCTGCAGTCACAGAGGAGCAATGCCCAGGTTACACAGGATAGGAAGGAGTCCTGATGGTCTGTGCCTTATCCCTGTGTTTATCTGGGTCACAGCTTGGTTGAGTAACCCCTGATTAAAAGCACTCTCACTGAGGAGAGCTTGGAGCACTGCCATGCAACACGTCGCCTAAGAGGCAGCACTTTGGGGAGGAGACAAAAACATGTAAATGGATATTTCACAACAGCATCTCTATTTTCAAAGTAAATTTTCTATGGGAAAACTGCAAGTTTTGGAAATGTGTGTAGCAAGGGATGATGAATATAGCCTCTCTTGGTGCTGCCATCCATTTGAGTTGTATAAACTGAATACCATATTGTCTGTGTCCTGGCTCTGCCTATGCTGTCAGTGGCACTTTGAACTGGAGACTGCACTGCTCTGCATCTGTGTAGCCAGAGTGAGCTCTGGGTTTTCAGGGGATATGTATGGCACTATCAAAGGGAAGGTACACAAAGAGCCCTCTGATAATATTCCCTGTGGTAAAACAATTGTCTTCCTTGTGTCTCAGATGAGTCTGCTTTCATATCCCCTCTTAAAGTGAGTGAATTACCCAGCCCGTGGTCAGGAGGACTGAGGAGGAGCCGTGGCACTGAGCACAATCTGAAATCAAATCCCAAAGGAGTTGTTGGCCTCCACAGAGAGGATGATAATTCAAGATCCCCAAATCCAGCCAAGCTTGCAGAGGCCCCAAGTGCTTTGTGCCTGCCTTTTGGGAAAGCTCAAGGTTTATTCTAATTTGTGTGACAGATGGAATGCAGAGAAGCTTAAATTAGAGTCCAGTGCAGAGTACAAGGGTGGGTGAGAATCCTTCTGCAAGTGCCACTTGCCCCAGCAAAGTGGGGACACCAGAGGATACAGAAGTTGCTGTCTGACCCCATCCCTGGTTCTGACCCTACCACTGGTTCATTCCCACCAGAGCCTGGGATGCAGTGGCAGAGGCACAGCCCCAGGAAAGTGGTGTCTCTTTGTTTATGGATCAACTCCTCCAGGCTGTGGAGTCTACCCAGAGAGGAGAGACCTATCCCTATGTGACAGCACAGAAGAGATCCCTGCCATACACACAGACACGGGTGCCACCTCAAGCCCAGCACCTTTCCAGCAGCACAGCACAGCTCCCTGTGGCTCCTGAGGGCCCCAAGGCCCGTGCATGCTCCTGTGTGACCCCTGTGCTTTGGTACAGGTATCCACAGGCTGGACATGCCCCACTCCTTGCACCACCCAAGGATCATTAGATCCCTAGAAGGGCCTTCCCTTTAGCAGGATGACCATGGCTGGGGAACACCCTCTCTAGCAGTGGGTAGTGCTGCTGGGAAATGCAGACACATCTCTGGCTGAGACACACCAACCTTCTGCACATGAGTGTGCAGGGCTGCTTGGGCAGAGAACATTATCTGACCCCTCTGACTGTACCAGCCAGGGCTCTGTGCACAGCTGCCAGCTCTCAGTGCTGATGTCTGAGGCTGCTGTAGTTTATCAGCATGGCAAAGAGATTTACCTCTGCTTTAAGTGCTGGCAGGATATTTACTCCCAGAGGTTCTGCAGCAGCCCTCTCCAGTAGGGTATTTCTTTGACACTTTGCCCACTTATCTGTGATTACAGACCTGCACTGGTCTTCGTTTTGCTTGTTTGGTCCTTCACCCAGGCAGGGCCCATGCCCTGATGGTACCAGCCATCTGCTGTAGGACCAGAAGCTCTTGTGCATGTCCAGCACATAGCACAACGCAGCCAGCACTGACTGGAGTGCTGGGGGCTATTTTACAGTGCAGGGAACAGCTAACAGTGAGATCACACCGTTAGAAATCAAAGATGTGCAGTCTGAGGATAATAAAAAAAAATTAAATCTGACTGGGCTTTCTCACATACACACTTTTTTCTAGCACCATACTCAATTTCCCAAATTCTCTATTCCTGTATCCAAAGTAATCCTTACTACCAGTATTATCACAGGGAATTGTAAAGTGAGTCCCTAATTCTTCACAAGAGACTTCAAAGTGAAGTCTTGAAGCAAATGGCAAAATCTGCACTTACTCTTAAAAAATCAGAATTTCATTTCTCCTCTGAACTGCACTACAGATCTCCCTGCCTGCCCCTACCACCCCCTACAAAGCATTTATTTGAAATATTGCACATGCTGCAGCCACATCTACTGGAAGTGGCCAGGTCAGAAAGGCCCAGAGTCTTGTGTTCACATCTGTGAGCCAAGGGAGGAAATGCAGATTCCTCCCCAGGCTCCTTGGTGTGCTGGAGTCCACACACTCCTCAGCTTAGAGATGTGTCCTAATGCTTCATCAATGGAATTTTGCAGCATTATCTCTCTGTTCATGTATCAATACGTGTCCAGACAATTTCTTTGGACCACACAGCCGTCAGGTTAAGAAGCAAGAAGCTGATAAGGCCAGCAGGCGAGGAGGACGGCGTGCAGACCCTTGCCAAGGTAGCCATTGCCTCGCGGGAGATAAGTGTCCCCACTCCATAGCTGGCCTCTGGAGTGACCAATGAGTGTGGGCAGGCACCAAGGTCCTCTCCCCCTCCCCCTTTATAACCAGGGCTGCCAGGGTGCTGATCCAAACCTGCTCTGAGCAGTCACTGCGAGGGGACAGAGCCAGCGCCTCCTGCACAATGACGCTGACCCAAGCCGAGAAAGCCGCCGTGGTCACCATCTGGGCCAAGGTGGCCGCCCAGGCTGATGCCATTGGGGCAGAATCACTGGAGAGGTAAGGCCCCAGCAGGCCTCCAAAGAGGGCTTTCCTATTGGGATGCACCTCATGGAGAACTTGGGTGAGTGAGAGCAGGCTGGGACCAGGGAGACTTGATGAAGGGTTGTGCTGTTTGATATGTAATCTCCAGGAGTTATATCTGTGCTACTAAATGCTTCACAATCTGGCAGTGAAGCATGATTTTTTTTACCAGTTCAATAGGGGTTTTCTTTCTTCTTATAGCCATACAGAAGAATTCATAGCCAGAAGCACTGGTGAGGAATTCAAAGTCATTCATACTCAGTGTCCTAAACACCATTATCCCTGTTAGGGGATAAACTTGAAGTGGTTTATGGTACAAGTGATGCACTATCTCTTACAGTTTTTATGCATTAAGAGAATAGCTGTCCACTAAATTCACTGGATGCTCAGGTTTCATTGTTCCAATTGTTAAGTAATAAACTGTTGGGAAACAATACAGCTGGATCCCCTGCAAGAAGCATGGCACACTAATTCAAAGTCCATGCCAATTAAACTGGCTGGCATAAAATGGTCTGGAAATTATCAGAAATTCTTATGTTATTCAAAGTGACTTAAATGCTATTTACAGCTCAGTATAAAGTATTGTGATCCTCCTTTCAGGATTCTGAGTAGCATTCATACCAATCCTGGTTTGTTCATTTTCGTTTGAAGGTCCTGGAAACTTGGTTATAATATTATAACCATTATAATATAATACAGGAAATTTGGTGACAAGCTGGGGCTTTTATTCATTAAAAACAAAACCAAACAAAACCAAACCCAAGACTACATTAAGTTTTTAAATCATTTTTAACACTTAATTCTTCTCTCATAAGTACAGATAAACCTGCTGTCTAATCTGCATGTGCTGCTGGAGGTTTATACTGCACTTGTTCTGAGGTTTTTTTACCACCTCATACCATTTCTACTGCTGACCCTCTTCCTCATGTTCTCCTCCAGGCTTTTCTTCAGCTACCCCCAGACAAAAACCTACTTCCCTCACTTTGATCTGAGCCAAGGCTCAGCTCAGCTCCGTGGCCACGGCTCCAAGGTCATGAACGCCATCGGGGAAGCTGTGAAGCACATTGATGACATCCGAAGGGCTCTGGCCAAGCTCAGCGAGCTGCATGCTTACATCCTCAGGGTGGACCCCGTGAACTTCAAGGTGAGTGAGCACAGAGACTTTCAGGGCTGGAAACTGCCATCACAAAATTAGAGACAAAGAACTCCTCAAACCCCGCTGTGTTTTGTGTTAGACAGACTCAAATCTCTGCTGGTTTTGTTGTAATTCTTGAATCTGCCTCACACATCAAGCTGCATCACCTGTCTTGAACAAAGTTTTAATAAATTATAAACTCTGCTTCTTCACTCCCATCTCAGGCAGCAGCACTGCCTGGGTGGGACACGTAGTTGTCACCCCCAAGCACACTGGGCCCAAGGTCCACTGCAGACCCCTACACTGATACCTGGTACTCACTGTGATGGATTTCATGCTGCTTTCCCTTACAGCTGCTTTCCCACTGTATCCTGTGCTCCGTGGCTGCCCACTATCCCAGTGACTTCAGCCCAGAAGTTCATGCTGCGTGGGACAAGTTCCTGTCCAGTGTTTCCTCTGTTCTGACGGAGAAGTACAGATAAATGGCCTCAACAGAGGGTGAGGGAGGCCCATCCACAGCCCAGCCCTGCTGCCAGGCTCTGGGATGTCACCCCTTCCTGGGCAGCTCCTTAAATCCTGCTGCAGGGGCTCAGTCATCTGTGAAACCAAATAAATAATTCAAATGTGAGCTATGGTCTCTGTGCTTTCCTCTCAATATGTTCTGCCCAAAGCTGACTGTTCAGGCAGGGCTGTTCTGAAATGTCTACACAATATGGAGGGGGAAATATTAAACTTTATAAACTCATGTACTAACTCATATACTAATGAACTCATCCTAATTCACGTGCCAGTTCAGTGGGGATAACATAACATTCAGTGGGAGCAACATGGCATTGAGCAGAGGCCCAGAATGGGCTGGAGCCCTGTGACTGCAGCTGCTCACCAAGGTATATCCACCACAGCCTGTCTCCAGGCTGACCAGGAAAGAGTCTTTTACCCTGCTAGGACCTATCCAAAACCCATCCCAGCCTGCTGGGAACCAAACCTGCATTGCAATGCAGGGCATTGTCCTCTTGTGCCTCTCTCCATGGGGTATGGATGTGGTATCTGATGTGTTTCTTCTGTGGGTTAAATTGTGCAGCCACTGCACCCCAGCTGCCCACTCACCTCCCCCCTGCAATGGGATGAGGTGAAGGGCAAAGGAAGATAAAAGCAAGAAAAATCAGGGGTCAAGATCAAACAAACAAACAGAAATAATTGTTTAGTAAGTGAAGACTAAGTGGAAGCACAGGGAAGAAAACAAAACACAGGATGAAAAGGCAATCCCTCACCACATCCCATGGGTAGGCTGATGTTCAGCCAGTTCATGAGCAAAAACCATAAATAACCCCCCTAAAACTCCCTCAGACCCCTTCTTCTCCCTTTGATTGCTGAGCATGGTGTTATATGGTATGAAATACCTCTTTGATTAGTTGGTGTTATATGGTATGAAATACCTCTTTGATTAGTTGGGCCTGTCTGCCTGGCTGTGTCCTCTCCCAGCACCTCAAAATCTTTTCCTGGGTGGGGGCAGAGTGAGAAGCAGAGGCAGTCTTGATGCTGTGCAAATGCTGCTCAACAAAATCTAGAACATCAGCCTTTTACTGGGGTAGTTTGGCCAAAAACCTGAAGCACAGGACCATGTCAGCTCCTGTCTCAGAGATTCCTGGCATGAAACAGTGGGTGCAAAGGCTTCAGCCTGCTCTGATGGCCAGCCTGAGCCAGCACTGCAAGTGGCACTCCATGTGTCATCCATGGAATTTAGGGACTGTGTTTGGAGAGAGGGGGAGAGAGGTGATGTGGAAGCTCTCAGGCCACCAAAAGGCTCTAAACATGCCACCACAGCAGCTTTTAAAGCCTTCTGCATCCATGGATGCCAGGTAACCTAGAGGTTTAAATCCATGTGCTAGGTCAGCATCTGCCTTACCCCGTGTTTGCACCAACTCCTTCCTGCAGAGGCTGAGAGAAGGATGTGAGAGGCAGAGGAAATGGCCTCAAATCGTGCCAGGAGAGGCCTAGGTTGGATTTTAGGAAAAATTTCTTTACTGAAAGCATTGTCAGGCACTGGCACAGGATTTACAAGGCAGTGGTGGAGTCCCTGTCCCTGGGGGGATTTAGCAGATGTGTAGATGTGGCTCCTGGGTGTGACGGTTGTGACACAAGAATAATACACTCACGCACGATGTTCCAGTATCCGAACAGGAACAGGAAAAGACCCCTTTATTTTTCAGACTTCAACATTTATAGAATTCCAAAAGTGACAGTGGATTGGAGGATGACATCGCCACTTTTCCAACCACACTGGTCAGACTAACAGTCCATCAAACTTCTCCTCCTACATAAAAGAATATAAACAATCATTATTTACATAAAAGTGAGGGAGAAACTCCATTACAAGAATATAAACATCAAAAGACTTAAAAATTCTCAAAAAACCAGGACAACACCTGGGGACCTGGTTTAGTGTTGGCCTCGACAGTGCTGCAGGAATGGCTGGGCTTGATGATCCTAGACACTTTTTCCAACATTAATAATTTGATTATTCTAAAATTCTATTATTGTATGACCAGACACCATGTGCCCTGTGGGATTTCCTGCAGGGAAATTTATGGGAGAGCATTTATAGGGAGACGCAGGAGCACACATTGGGGTGGGAAGAAGGGAAGGAGTCCAGGACTGGCAAGCATCACAAGATGGACCTTGGGAAGACCAAAGAGGAGGTTGTTCCCTGCCCGGGTTTCTCTGGGAGGGCTTGTCCATGGCTCCTACTCAGAGGCCATGGGGCTCTTGGGACAGAGAGGGGCCGGATGTGCCAAAGTCTGGAGGGGACATGGGACACTTGTGGGACCTACCTCAACACCCTCAGAGCCAAGGAGGACCCTGGCCCATCTGTGGAGAATGACGGATCACAACAGCAGGTTTGAGGACACAGGGTGGACAAGGCTGTGGTACCCATGGGACACGCCTGGGGCTGCTGCTGTCCAAGAGGCAGCCTGGTAAGGTGCTGCCCCCTGCCCCATTCTGGTGTTGGGCTGGGGCAGTGGGGCAGGACAGGCAGCTGGGCCCCCCAGGGGCCTCCTCAGGGCAGGGCCCCCCGAGGCGTCCGGGGCCCCCAAGGCAGTGCCGCAGCCGCTCCCAGGGCCCGGCCATCCCCTCGCCCCTCAGTGTGATAAGATAAGGCTGGGTGGAGGTGCCAGCAGCTATAAGAGGCGTCCCTGCAGTGCTGCTGCCACCAACTCCTGCCCTGTTCCAGCCGCCACCATGCTGACCGCCGAGGACAAGAAGCTGATCCAGCAGATCTGGGGAAAGTTGGGTGGCGCCGAGGAGGAAGTGGGAGCCGATGCCCTGTGGAGGTACAGGCCTGGGGACCCCATGGGAGAGGGGGACGAGGGGGTGGGAGCCCCTGTGGTGGGTCTGGCTGGGGTCAGCACCACTGACTGTCCCACTCTCCCAGGATGTTCCACTCCTACCCCCCGACCAAGACCTACTTCCCCCACTTCGACCTGTCACAAGGCTCTGACCAGATCCGTGGCCATGGCAAGAAAGTGGTGGCTGCCCTGAGCAATGCCATCAAGAACATGGACAACCTCAGCCAGGCTCTGTCTGAGCTCAGCAACCTGCACGCCTACAACCTGCGTGTGGACCCCGTCAACTTCAAGGCAGGCAGGGGAGGGGATGGGATGGGGATGGGGATGGGGATGGGGAAAGGGGACAGAGTTTGAGGATAGGGATCAGAATGGAGGGACAGGGAGCAGGGAATGGGGAATGGAGACTGAGGGACAGGGANCAGCCAGGCTCTGTCTGAGCTCAGCAACCTGCACGCCTACAACCTGCGTGTGGACCCCGTCAACTTCAAGGCAGGCAGGGGATGGGATGGGGATGGGGAAAGGGGACAGAGTTTGAGGATAGGGATCAGAATGGGGGGACAGGGAGCGGGGAATGGGGAATGGAGACTGAGGGACAGGGAATGGGGGACAGGGATCAGGATGGGAGCCGGGGGAT
>VZRH01001377.1:10129-27606 GCA_013397555.1 Urocynchramus pylzowi | reverse complement strand
GGGGGCGGCCGGCGGGGTCTCGGGGGGCTGAGGCGGCGCTGGGAAAGAGGAGGGTGATGGTGAGGGGAGCCCCGGGAGCTGCCCCGGGTGTCGCAGCTGCTGCCGGGGTGGATCTGCAGTGACTTTGGGGCGGCTTCGTGCTTTCCCGAAGGAGTCGGGGGCTCTTGAGCATCCCCGGGGAGCAGCGCTTGTGCCGGCCCTGCGGAGCACTGCGAGGTCAGGCCACTCGCAGAGGGTTCTGTGTGTTTGCAGCGGTTGTTTTCCGTGGGTTTGCCTTGTTTTTAGCTTACTTTGCTTCCAGTGCGTGCAGACGGATGGATGGGAGAGGGGCTTTTGGGAGAGCGGTGGGTCTGGGGACCCGCGGGGATCGTGCCCCCGTCCGGAGCTGCTCTGGGGCGGAGAGGTTTGGGGAGGGGAGCTTGTTCACCTGCTCGCCCCGGCCCGGAGATCGGCTCCTTCTGCCCGTGGCTGTCCTGCTGATGGTGCTTATCGCTTCCTCACAGTCCGCAGAGCGTGAGGTTCTCGGGGAGCCGCGGGGGACATGGCCCCGTGCCCCAGGCCCACCCTGCTCTGGCATCCTGCTCGCTGGGTTCCCAGCCCTGGAGAGCTCCCCTGCGCCTCAGGTGTGGTGCTGGGTTTGTCCCGGCGCCGTCCCGCCGGCTGTGGGAATGCCTCTGCAGGGAATACCTCGGCAGGGTTATTATGTCTGGGCGCTGGCAAAGATCAGCTGCTCCCCAGGGGAGCGAGGGGTCCGTGTTCTGCAACATTTGCAGAACAAGGTGGATTTTAGACCCGGGACAGAGGAACAGGATTTCTGTTACATTGTAAGTGGGAAAACATCCTGCAACATAGCCCAGTCTTTCCTCGAGTCAGGCTCATCAACTCTGTAGCTTTAGACGGTGTCTGCTTTGAAATGAGGGCTTCATCCCTTTGATGGGACGCCCTGTGAAACCCACAGTCAAGGTATTATGTCCTAAAACTGCCATGAGATCATCTTTGGACAAACAAACCCAAGCTGTAGCAGGTGACTCTTTACTCTGAAATTGAAATAATGTGTCTCCTCTGTGCATCAGGGATTCTACCGCGTTCTGTTCCTTGTCTTAAAACACTCCTGGTTTTCACACAGTACCTTTGAAATCTGCTTATGCGAGATCTGTATGGAAGAGGGTGGAAAACAGCATCCCGTGGACGGGTCTCTTGCTCAGTTTAAAGCTTGTTTCACATCATGGAACTGTCAAGTGGGACTTTCCAGGTGTTGCCATGCTGGTGTCGAGCAGACTGAATAGATGGGGATGGACACAAACAGAGCACAGCACATGCCAGAGAACTCTCTCTCGATGCAAAGGGGCAGCCAGAGCACAGCTTTGGCTGCAGTGACCTGTCTTTCAGGCTTTTCTGTGCTGATGTCCCGCTTATCTGTGGTATTTCCTTGTCACCCTGGGCGGAGGGAGTCACATACCAGGCTGCTGGTGCAGCTCTGGGTGCCCAGCACAGCCTGTGAGCAGGGTCTCAGCCCTTGTCACCACAAGAAGCTGTTTGTCAGTGGACTTTGTCCACAGCCCCAGCTGGTGCTTACCTGGTGACAGGCAGTGCGTGGGCGGGGCAGGTCTGCCTGCTCTGACCTGGTAATGCTCTTGAGCTCACTCCATATAATTGACCAGTCCTTAATAAAGAGCACTGCTGACTGCTGGAGGTTTTAATTTTGCAGTTGGCCTGCCCTCTCCTCCCCCAAACCCACACAAAGGGAGCTTTGGCTTGGTGAGGACGTGCAGGATGGGTGGTGGCCATGGCTGACAGTTGGTGGGCTTGGGGCAGGATGTAGGTTGTCTGATGGGACCTGTTGCATGGAGAAGGACTGGGGCTCTCCCAGCTCTAATCACGTTTTGTGTCCCTGCCTACCCTCCTCCTGTGCCCAAATGTCTCCATGGGCTGCCAGAAAGGAGTGTGCCAAGAGTCTGTGGAGTGTGCTGGGGGTACAGACAGCACTGAAGAAAGCCTGCTCCTTTCCATAGCCCCAGTGAGGGAAATGTCCCTGGGCTTGCAGGGATCACAGCCAGCTCTTGTCCACAGACCCCACGCACGGCGCTGGCCTTTCAGCCCTGGTTTGAAAAGCCCCTTTTGTGGTCCCTGCTCCTTGCTGGCTGGAGAGCAGTGTGACCCCAGCGTGGGGACTGCAGGGGGACAGCTCTGCCCAGGGGCTGTGCCTGTCCTGCTCAGGGCTCGCTTTTCCCTCTGGCCTTTCCTGACTCTGTGCACGAAGGTGCTGCCAGCTCTGCTCCCCTGGCTGTCCTTGGCTGTGGGTGCGTGGCCGGGACAGCCCCTGCGGCAAGGTCAGGCAGCCGCGCTCTTCCTCCAGGAGCAAATCCTCCAGCTGCCTTGTGTGGCTGGTATTTCTCGCTTTCCTGTTTCCTCCTTTCCCTGCTGGGCTCGCAGGATGCCCGCAGGCTTTGGCTTGGTGAGTTGCCAAGGAGTTAAACCCATGATTACCTCTCCTGTCTCCTCGCCGTGCCGTGCCGTGGGTGCAGGCTGGCCAGCGTCCTCCTTTGGGGCATGAATCGTAGTTCCTGCTAGGATTAGATTCCTCCCGGCAGGAAGTACATCCCAAGGATCTGGTCCTGCCTGAGGATTGTTTTCCTCTTTCTTTGCTGTGTTTCTTACACACAGCTGGGTCCTCTGTGTTTCCAGCACGACCCTGTGCAGCTTTGTGGGAAGGCAAGTTAACTCACCCTCACTGCTGTGCTATGATAGAAATGAGGAACCTGCCTCTGAAAGGTGCCACAGCTTCTCCTCACTCTGGGGATTCCAAAGCAGGAAAGGAGCATCAGGAGGCACTCCACAGACACGTGAAGATAGAACCTTCTACCCTCTTGCTGAGTGTTACAAACTTTGGTTTTGGTTGGCCTTGACCCCACTGTCTCTGTGCAGTTTATCCCTTTCTCAGCTGGTGTGATGCTTCTTTCCCAGCCCTGGGCTGCAGTCTGGCTGGTTTGGGTAATGTATATTTTGCTGGGGGTGATCAGTAGGTGTGTAGCTGGGCAGAGGGATGGAGGATCTAGTTTGTCACTTTGATGGCACTTTGACTGAGTAGCTGTTGTCCTCTTGCACGCCCTTTCAGCCTACCCTGGGGCTGTTCTCACTATCCCAGCAGCCTTTCTTCCAGCTAGGAAAATCCCATGCTTTAGAAGGTATGTCTGAAAGAGTTACATTTGCAGAGTTACATGAATTTGCATAGTGTTGTGTGTCAGAGGAAGACAGTACCTTGTGTCCTGAGCTGGGTAAATGGATAACCACAGAGTGGTTTGGGTTGGAAGGGACCTTTACAGATCATCTCACAGGCAGGGACACCTTCCACCAGACCAGGTTGCTCTGAGCTCCATCCAACCTGCCTTGGACACTTCCAGGGATGGGGCAGCCACAGCTTCTCAGGACAGTCTGTGCCTCCTCACCCTCACAGGGAAGGATCTCCTCCTAACATCCAATTCAAGCCTCCCCTCCTTTCGTTTAAAATCATCCCCCATCCTTTCACTCTCTGCCCATGTAAAACATCAGCCCATGTGCTCAGCAGGAGACAAGGGCACAGCTCTTGCCTTTGGCACCATAAACTGCTGCTGGGGCAGAGGGCACCCCGTGCTGCCTGCACCCATCTGCTCTGTGCTGTGCCCAGGGCTTCCTGCTGCCTATTCCATCCCCTTTCCTTCTGCCATCAACCTTTCCTCCTAACCTTTTCCTCCTCCCTGGTGTCTCTGGTGATCTCTTCTCTTCAGGGCTCGATTCTCAGAGTGAAGTTTAGGCATCTGTTAGTGCTCTCTGGTTCAGGGTGATGGTTTTATAGTAGGCACGTGGGTGGTTCTGGCTGGAGGTGCATGGATCACCAGATATCTAATGGGACTGGAATGAGAAATCAGGGACACAGAGTGCACTGTTCCAAGAAACATTAAGCCTCCTGTGTGCTTCTGTGGGTGGATAAAGCCCTGCAGCCTGCCCCCAGCAGCTCCCCCACCACCTGCTGTGCTCTCTCCCTTCCAGACTCCCTCTATGTCTCCGAGTACTTCTCTCAGAGTGCACAGAAGCTCTCCTTCTACAGCTGGTATGGGAATGCCAAGCTCTTCCACTTCCACGTGCCAGAAGACACCGTGCTGCTCCGCTGGCTCCTGCAGGCGTCCCGGGGGAAGGGCCCCGAGTGCACCAGCATGGAGATCACTGTGTATGTATGTCCCCGTGCCAGGCCTTCTCCCTGTGGGCTTCCTGTCCCCTTGTCCTGGTCACTCGTGGCTGGGGCTGGTTGGTTGTGCAGGCTGGGCAGTTCCTCAGCTGCAGGAGCTGTAGTTTCTTTCTGCAGCAGCACTGAGTCCGTGTTTAAACCTGTAGGAGTGTTTTGTGTTCATGTTACCAGCGGATCTGGGGCTGCCTGTCAGGTGTGGTGTCCAAGAGAGCCCTGAGGACACTGGAGAGAGCTTCACAGTGAGGCAGGTGTGCTGCTCAGAGGTGTTCCTGGCCTGGCAGCACCTGCACATGGTGCCAAACGATGTGGCAGGACTATGAGGGAAGTGAGCAGACCCAGACTGGCTGGAGATGGGCAAACTGCCCAGTGCAGAAGAGCTGAGGAGATTTGGGGGCACTTTGTGAGGGGCGTGGAGCAGAGATAGGAGAGGAATGTGGTGTCGTGTGGCTACAGGAGCATGAGAAGATTGCACACTCAATGTCAGTGAAAGAAATGCTGCTTTTAAAACAGTACTTGACTTGTTGAAGGATTTGAAGTCCAAAACTTGCCAGATTTTGAGCTTTGTCTTCGGAGGACACCAAACTTCCTCGGCAAGTTGTGCCCATGGAGTCACATGGGTCTCTGGCACCCATTCCACAGAGATCTGGGAGTGACTGAAGCTGCTTGGCTTGTGCTTCCCTGGTCTGTCCTGGGGAGACTGGCACTCTTAGTTGCTCCTGAGCAGCCTGGCACAGACAATCTGCCTGCTTTCTGCTTCCCAGAAAGGCTCCAGTAATCTGGGGCCGTGAGGGACAAGGCAGCAGCTAAACAATAATCCAAGAAATGATGGCTAACCCAGATAAGCTCCAAGGGGTAAGAACATATCACCTGCCATGTCTGCTTGCTGGACCTGTTGCAGTCCAAAAGCAATCAAATTAAATGCCAAATTAACTGAATAAATATCTCCCATGTTCCTCAGCTGTGTGTTTCTGCTACTTCAAATGCTGGGCTTATCTAGAAAGCAGAAGTGCTGCTGTACTGAAGTCTGTAATATGGGCCTTCCTTGGAAAGTGTCTTTTTAGTCTGTCTGTTTGCCTTTCTTAAAAGAGGAAATGGGAAGATGCAGATCTTAGCTAGAAATTAAAGTTCTTTGTGGACGATTTTCCCTATATGGGGAATTTGCTGATGGTTATAAAGCAGTAGTCTGTGGGTGGGGCTTAGCCTTAGCAAGTGTTGGAAATTTGCTCCCGGGCCTGATGGAACCATGTAAATCTTAATAAGCTGCCAAGTTAAACCAATCTCTAAATAAATCCCAGATAAGCTGATAGCAGCCAATCCTCCCCAGATGAAAATGATGACTCCACTTGGAAATGTGGGGTTTTCCAGCCTGCTCCCTTTCCAGTCCCAGGCCAGTGTCTGTACCTCCCGGAGTTTGCTCTCACTGGGGTTTCTCTCCCAGGCACTTTCGCCACGGAGCCCCTCCCGTCATTAACCCTTTGGGCACTCGCTTTCCTGCCAACGCCACCGTCCGTCCCTCCTACAACATCAGCATCACCCTGGGCAGCGCTGTGCAGAACACCACCTTCGTGAACGTCACCACCCCCGCTGCTGGGGACTGGTTCATCGCTGCCCACCTGCCCCAGGCTGCGGGCAGGATCGAGGTCAAGGTGAGGGGCCTGCCCAGTGCCCCGCCCCGCGGGTCTCATCACAACCACAGCTGACCCCTGTGCTCTCCCCTCCTGCAGGGTTTCTCCACTCCATGCCCCTATATGTTCCAGGCAGATATGTTTGTGCTCAGACTCACTGATATGCCTGTCCTGGAGCCTGGTGTCCCCATGCCACACACCGTTGTCTCGCCTGCTAAGCCACTGCATGTCAAGTGAGTGGGAGCAGCGGGTGGGCACTGAGGGCACGGCGGGGTGGGACTTCCCACACTTGGGAGCTGCTCTGGGGAAGCCAGCGCTGTTCCCACGTGGGGCTGGAGCTGGGGGGTCTCTGAGCCTGTTGCTGAGCTCCCTGCAGCAGTGGTAGGGTCTGCACGGGGAGCACACGAGCGCCCTTCAACTCTTCCCAGGCGGTCGCAGATTCAACTGCAGGAGTTTTAGTTCTTCCAGATGTTTGCCTTGGGAAGGATTGTCACAGCACCAACCAGGGCAGTCTAGCTCTTGTCACAAAACCCTGGGGGCCTGTGTTGAGCGTACAAGCTCTGCAAACCGCTGCTCCCTCCCCCTGCAGGGTCTTCGTTCCCAAGCACGCCGCAGGGATGCGGTTCCAGCTGAGCAGCTGCGTCACCAGCGAGCAGAGAGCCTGCACTGTGAGGGTGCTGCTGGGCTCCATCACCCTGCCCCAGTCCTTCCAGAGGAGCCTCACCTGCACGGGGAGCATCAACTGCAGCCTGGCCCTGGAGTCGCCCCCCTGGGAGAAGTGGCTGCAGATCATGGTGGAGAGTCTCGGCACTGCCAACGCCAGCGTGAAGGTGGAGATGCTGGCTTCTTTCACAGGTGGGATTCCCTGTTCTTTAGCAGTGAGGGAAGGACCAGAGGGAACTCTGTGTGTGCTGTGTCCCCCTTGGGTCTTTGGGTGCCTGGCTGTGGATGCTCCCCATCATGCTGGTTGCCTCCTCTTGGACGCCCTAGTTCTTGCTTTGGGGACAAAATTGAAAACTCTGGTGTTCACCCCAGAGAGGCTTTTGCTAGAGCTGCCCGTTTGGAAACACCTGAAAAGTTCAGTGTTATTTTTCTAAAGGTTGTTTGGGAAGCAGTGGCTGGCTTAAAATTTGGTGGGGAAAATAGATTTCTGTGGTACACCAGACTAAGGCTGTGTTGACTACTAATTGGCCAAGAGCAGGCTACAGGCAGGAAACCGCCTCACAGAGGTTTACTTGGGGAAATGTCTGGAGTTGTTGTTAGGGGGTGTCACCATTTCCAGTGACACCATGTGGCTCAGGTGGTCAGAAGCTCCTTGTGGCTGTGATAGGCACATCTGCACCTATCGTGTGACCGTAATCCCTGTTTGACTGCTGCAAGCTCACCAACTAGGTACATTTTTGAAGTTTTCTTCTGCTGGGGGTTCTGCCACCTCCTCTTCAAAGCAGAGTGCTGGAAGACCTGGCACTTGCAGCAGAGGTGTTATTAGAAGGTAGCACTGCAGTCTCTGGGAGCAATGGACAGTCTCCAGCAGTGGGACTCCCAAGTGTCCCATTCAGCTCCATCTGCCACAGTGTGCCCAGCTCGTCTGGGTTGGCTTCTCCCTCCTGCTCAGCTTTGTTTGCTCACATATGGGGAGCTGGGAGAGACTGTTGTGCAGCCTGTGGCTGTGAGAAAGCTGAGTGCTGAGCTCTGCTGGTGGTGAGTGATCTCTCCCTGGGCACCTGGATGGTGCTGTGTTATCCCTTCTTCTGTTCCCCCTTCCCTGCAGCTCCAGGGGGCTTCCACCCACTGCACCACTGCCTGGCTCCCAGCAGTGTCCCAGCTTGTGGATGCTCCTCCTGCAAAGATGGCACCTCAGGGACAGTTCCTGCAGGGCACGAACCACCTGAAACCCCCCAGTTAGTGCTGCCCCTTGGAGCACTGGATCTGCTGGGACCCTGCCTGGGTGAGGTGCTAGACCCGGCTCTGCTGATTCCTCTCCTTTTTGGCTCTAGTTTGCAGACCAGGAAGCACCAGTTCCTTCCTTAACTTCATCAGCCTAAACCAGAGCCAGGCTGGTGCCAGGCCAGGAGCAGCAGGCAGCTCTGCTCCAGCTGCAGGAGAGGCTCCACGCAACGCCTCCGGCCAGCAGAGCTCCTGCCTGCAGAGCCAGCCCGTGGTGAGGGAGGACCTGGACGTGGTGTCCGTGCGCTACCGGCTCCTGAACGGCCCCAGCGTGCCCGTCAGCTCCCTGGCACCCACCCTGCTCCTGCTCAGCCTCAACACGGGCATGGACAGCGGGGGATCCCTCGTGGTCAGTCTGCTGCTCAACAAGGTGAGCAGGCTGGTGGACGGGGTTGTGTCCCCTTGGAAGGCTTGTCCCTGCTTCTGTGGATGGGATTGTGTGCCCTTGGAAGGCTTGTCCCCGCTCCTGTGGATGGGATTGTGTCCCCCTGAAGGCTTGTCCCTGCTCCTGTGGATGGGATTGTGTGCTCTTGGAAGGCTTGTCCCTGCTCCTGTGGATGGGATTGTGTCCCCTTGGAAGGCTTGTCCCTGCTCCTATGGATGGGATTGTGTCCCCTTGGAAGGCTTGTCCCTGTTCCTGTGGATGGGATTGTGTCCCCTTGGAAGGCTTGTCCCTGCTCCTATGGATGGGATTGTGTCCCCTTGGAAGGCTTGTCCCTGTTCCTGCATGCTCCAGAGGTTGTAGGTACCAGTGGGACTATTTCTCTTTTTGTTTTTACAAAACACTCCGAGCCTTTTTTAGCTGCTTCCAGCATGTCCCACCTGCCAGCTCCAATTCAAATGCCACAGCCTGCAGCATGTGGCAGCAGTGACGCAGAGGAGACAAAATGGAAAGCAGCTGCAATGCCATCTTCTCCATGGGAGCCTGGCACCTTGCCACCAGGAGAGGAGGCTGAGGAACCCAGGGACGTTCCTGTCCAAGTCACCAATTCCCAGGCTCCTTCAGTGACACCCCACCACCACCACCAAAATCAGCCCCCTGAAAGTCCATTAAACTTTTTGAGGGCTGGCCCAGGGCACAGCCCTGATGTTCTGCAGACTCTGGCTTGTGTCTCCCCTGTGCTGGTGCTGAAATGGTGAGTGGGTGTCCCAGCTTTGGGGCAGGGCCCCCCACGAGGGTCTCTTGCCTCTCATCCATGACACAACACAGTGGTAGCACAAAGTCCAGTGAAACAGAAACCTTCTGAATTGATGGGTGACTTGACCTGAAGGATTTATTGTCCCTGGGCACTGTGGGAAAGGAAGGGTGCAGGGGGATGGCATCGGGGCACTCTGACGTGGGGCACTGCTCTGTTTGCACAGACATCTGTGAGCCTGGCCAATGCCACCGTGGCAGCCTGTGTGAGTGCTGCTTCTCCAGTGCTGTCCCTCAACGCCACACGGAACTGCAGCACAGGTAGGAGAGATGCTGGCACTGCCACCAGCTCAGCTGTGTCATCTCAGGGCTCTGCTTTTAGACCTGGCAAGCTCTTAACTGACTCAGGACTTCATGGTGGGTCCCAAAGAAACTGATTTTTGCACAAACCCTCAAGAGGTCTTTGTGTTGGCACGTTCCCAGGGTGCTGGGGGGCAGGTGGTGGTCTTGGCACCAGGAGATAGCCTCCACCAAAGGAAGGTCTGGTTACCAGCTGGGGCTCTTCCAGCCTTGCTGGGAGGAGGTTTGGGGATGGTGAAGGTACTGCTGGTGTGCAAAGTAGCTAAGCTGTGCACTGGAGGACCAGCCAAGACAACAGGCTGTTCCAGGTGCCCTGTGCTGCCTATAGCTACTCAGTAGCAGGAACTGAGATGACAGAAAAAAATTGAGATCTCAAGAAAAAGGATCTTTAGAGCAGGGGTCCTCTCCATGCCCCTGGTGCCTCCTGAGCATGGGAGCAAGGAGCCACAGGAGGCAGCCTATTCCTGTGTGGTCAGTCTCAGCCTGGGATTGCGTTGGGCCCTTCCCCTCAAGCCCTGGCACATCACAGCACCCTCCTTTTTTCAGCATTTTCCCAGGGCTACCCTCTGAGTGTGAGCACGTCCTCTGCAGAAGCGATGCTGATTGTCCTGTACCCACAGACAGATGACTGGTTCCTGTCCCTGCAGCTCCTCTGCCCCAAGGGACAGGGGTGAGTCTGGATGTCACCCCGCTGCCTCCCACTGCCCTTGGCTTGTGTGAGCAAACCTGGCCCCCCTGAGCTCCTGTCCGAGCTGTGGGCTCCTCTCACCTGGTGGCAGTCGAACCGTGGCTGCAGAGGGACAGGGAGGTGGGTGGCACTGCTCACTTGCTCCCTTGTGAGCACCCAAGCAGCTTGTTTGATGCTGAGCTGGCACAACTCACGTAGACTGCAGATGGCAGAGCCTGCCTAGGTGAGCTTCCCCTTCCCTAGGTGGATTCAGAGGTGATAAACTGGGAAATAATTGCTGCTGTTACCCTTCTGGGAGGTCTCTAAGGTGCAGGCAGCTGTGCCTGAATTCCTGCAGTTTGCCTTCCTGCTGGTTTCCTGTGTAAGGAGCCAAGTGCATGATGCAAAACAGCACTGGTGACACTGGTCCTGAGGACAGTCCTGGGCACTGGGGTCTGCCATGGGGGTCTGGGGAGAGCTGACACCCACCTGGACGTCGGTTTGGCAGCCCAAGTGGCGAGGGAGCAGGCTCTGCTCCTGGCTCTTGGGAGGGATGGAGCAGATCCCGAAATAGCAGGGAGCTTGCAGGCAGGAGCAGGGCAGGGGGCTGTCCCAAGGGCTGTGGCACCGAGGGGACGTGCTGTCCTTGCAGGGAATGCGGCGGTGCCGAAGGCAGAGTGACGGTGTTCGCGTACCTCACGCCCTGCTTCAACGACTGCGGGCCCTACGGGCAGTGCAGCCTCCTGCGCAGACACGGCTACCTCTATGCTGGCTGCAGCTGCAAGGCTGGTGAGTGCCTTGTCCTGGGAAGCTTTGCCATCCTCCCCGAGGGGACAGCACACTTTAAAAGGGTGGGGTTTGAGTGGGGGAGCCTGGGGTCTGCTCTGGGTGGCACTGTCACACTGCCTGGGGAAGCAAAGTTCTGGGCAGCCCAGGGGTGATGGGGAATTGGGATGAGGACAGCTTGGAGTCCCCCAGGGCTTGGACTCCAGCAGTGGGACTCCCCCAGAGAGATCAGGCACCCCAGAGGGTGCCTGAAAATGCCTGTGTCAGAGCCTGTGCCTGTCAGGGAGGTTTGCTGCGTGGGTTCCTGGTGTGAGATGCGATGAGGCCGGGCTGCGGTCCCTGTGAGTCTCCTGCCAAGAGCCTTAGACTCAGAGGTGCCCCTGGAGGAGGAATATCTGTGTCAGCTCCTAATTATCTTAATGGCCTGGGAAGTCTGTGGTGTAGGGAAGATGAGCTCTGCTGTGCTTGGGTGGGTCTGTGCACCTGTTCTCAGCAGAAGGACAAGGCAAAATGTGGTTCCCTGCTGCTCTGGGCCTGAGCCAGGACCTCCCTGCTGCAGTGCTGATGATGGGTGAGGAGCGAGATGGAGAGCAGCATCCCAATTTCCCCGAGGGCTGCCAGGTTCTGGGAAGCACAGAGCACCTTAAGGGAACTGGAGAATCAGGCTGAGGACAGCTTTCTGCTGAATCACTCCGAGCAAAGTGCCCCATCTGCATATTGGTGACCCAGAAATAAACCAGAGAGAGTAGGTTCCCTGGGCTCTGCCTGGCAGGGAGCCAGCACACGGGGCAGAGCTGCTGCCGTGGGTTCCAGTGACTCTGGAATGGGATGGATGCCACTGTTAACTCTGCTTCTTGACCATGGAGTGCCTGCACATACCCTAGCTGGCCTGTGGCTGACCTCCTTTTTTCAAAAGGAGGGCATAGGTATCCTAATCTTTAATTAAAATAATTTAAATAATTTTTAAAAAGAAGAGGCAGATTTGTGTTCGTAGAGGTTGCCTCAGTTCAGTCCTTGGTATCCAGCCAGGGGGTGAGAGTTGTGTTTTGTGTCAGGCACCGTCCTTTAGGAAATTTTCACTCCCAGGCAGCCCTGGATGTCACCATGGGCTGAGGCAGTGGGTTTGTTCAGCCTGTGGAAGAGGGGCTGGAGTGGGAGCAGTCACACTTCCTGCTGCCCAGAGGTTACAGGGACCCTGGAGCCAGCTATGCAGGGTGAGCACAGGGAAAGGGCAAGAGGCCACAGACATTGGCTGCAGCAAGGAAATTGTCACCTAAATTGAAGAAGACACGTTTTCTCCCCCTTCAGAGCTGTTTGTTTTTGCACAGGTTCCAGGTCTCCATCCTTGGAGATCTTCAAAAGTCAGTTGGGGAAGGTCCAGAGCAGCCTGACCTGGTTTTGGGTCTGCCCTGCTATGACAGCTGGTAGGAGAGGAGCCCAGTGGCTTCCTCAGTGCTGAGGATCGTTCTCCACCTGATTCCTGGGGTCTGTAGGGATCTTGCAACCAACTTACACCACCACGTGAAGCATCTGAACCTTGAGTGCTTGATGTTCCACCAGCAGGTAGCACGTGTGTTGAGTTACTGCAGGGATGGAAAGTACCAGTCTGGATGTAGGATGGCCTCTGCTGCATGGGGACAAGCTGGGGAATGTCCTCAGGGCAGCCACGGGGCTCTGCTCTTCCCCAGCTTCCCACAGCAGAGTGTGGGACGAGTAAGGGGACACCTGAGAGCAGGAGTGTGAGAGGCTGATGGAGAAGAGGCTCAGGGGCAGTCTGGGTGTGGGATTGCTCTTCTCAGGCACCCCAGGCTCCTGCTGGTTGCTGTGGGAGGACAAGGCAGGGCCTCTGAGATCCACAGAAGCCTCTCTGTCTGCAGGCTGGGGCGGCTGGAGCTGCACAGATGACACCAAGGCCCAAACCGTGGGCACACAGAACTTGGCCACGCTCCTGCTCACCCTGAGCAACCTCATGTTCCTGCCCGCCATTGCAGTCGCTGTCTATCGCTTCTACCTGGTGGAGGCCTCTGTCTACACCTACACCATGTTCTTCTCCACGGTAGGGACTGCCTTGTGTCCCCTGACACCTCCCCCTGAGCTCTGGGAATGCTGTCCTTGGTGGAGCAGCCCATCCTGGAACTCCACAGGGAGCTCCTGGGATCATCGGACGAGCGCTCCCATGGGCACATTGTAGTATCCAAGAATGTTAAGGGGTTGGAATGGACCTTAAAAATCACCTACTTCCATGGACAGGGACACCCCCACTAGACCTGGTGGCTTAAGGCCTTGTCCAACCTGGCTTTGAATACTTCCAGGGCTGGGGCATCAACAACCTCCCTGGGGAACCTGTTTCAGTGTCTCACCATGCTCACAGTAAAAAAATTCTCCCTAATATCTAACCTAAATTACTCCACTTTCAATTTGTACCTATTAGTCCTTGTCCCATCACTCCGGTTCCTAAGAAGAATCCCTCTCCAGCTTCCCTGTACCCCCTTCAGATGCTGGAAGGTGCTATGAGTTCTCCATGCACCTTCCTCTCTTCTCCAGGCTGAACAGCCCCAGCTTTTTCAGCCTGTCTTCCTAGAGCAGGTGCTTCAGTCCCCTTATCAGCTGCATGTTCCTCCTCTGGGAGGGACCCTGCCCTTTCAGAGCTGCTGGGACAGCGCAGGGTGCCTGCTCTCACCTGCTTTCCATAGTGCCACAGCGGTTTGGTGGAGCTTCCTGGAGCCACTGCAGGAGGGATCCTGCCTGTGGGCTGAGCCTTCTCCTGCCTCCCCTTCCCAGAGAGCCATGTGGTGCTGCTGGCTTCGTGCTGACCTTTGCTTTTGTCCCCGGCCGCAGTTCTACCACGCGTGCGACCAGCCGGGCGTGGCCGTGATGTGCATCATGGACTACGACACACTGCAGTACTGCGACTTCCTGGGCTCCGTGGTGTCCATCTGGGTCACCATCCTGTGCATGGCCCGCCTGAAGAAGATCCTCAAATACGTGAGTGTCAGGTGGCCCAGCCAGAGCCGAGCCACGAGTGGCCACACTGAGCCCTCTCACCTCTCTATTTTAATGACAGCTGGCTGACAAAGCCTGTTTGTCACCCAGTGCCACCCTGGGTTGTTTTGGCCCAGCAGTTTGGCTTGTGAGCCTGCGGGCTTGTAGGGGCTGAGCCTGAAGATTTCCCCTGAGATCTGGGGTAAAGGTTCACGGGTTTTGTGGTTGCTCCTTCTTGAAGGTGTTTTTCCTGACTCTTGCAGAGCTGGGTAGCCAGAAGAGGAGGTTCTCCTTGCCCCTGGCCTGTCTGGCTGTACTCTCTCAACAGATGAGCTCCTGCCAGTAGTGGTGGTGTCTCTTTTCCAGGTCCTTTTCGTCTTGGGGACCCTGTTAATTGCCATGTCCCTGCAGCTGGACCGCAGAGGGGTGTGGAACATGATGGGTCCCTGCCTCTTTGCCCTCCTCATCATGGTTACAGCGTGGGTAAGTGAGGGCAGCCAGGCAGGACCTGCTGCCCTTTGCTCCCCATGGGGAATGGTGGTGGTAGAGCAGTCCCAAGGCTCCAGCCCATCCAGAGGCATGGCTTGAAGCCCTGAAACACCCAGGTGGAGGGGGCAGGGCAAGGGATTCACCTTCCAGCCCTGCAGTAGCTGAGAAACCCCTGGTTCTGGGTCTCAGACCTGGTGCTGCAGTGCTGTCCCAAAGCACGGGCTGTGGCTTGGCCCTGGGCAGGAGCTGTAGCATCTGTGCCAGGCTCTGGTGCCACAGCCCTTGGGGGGCTTTTGCACAGCAGAGATGGGCCCAGGCAGCGGGGAGGGCGAATTCCTCAGGGACAGCAAGCACCCTGGGAGGCTGGCAGGTGCTCTGGGGTCTGCTCCTCCCTGCCCCAGCCTCTGCTGGGCTGCTGAACCCCCGTGTGCTCTGATCCCCCCCAGGTTCACCACGGAGCAAAGCGCAGGCACTGCTACCCCTCCTCGTGGAAGCGCTGGGTTTTCTACCTCCTCCCAGGGATCACCTTGGCTTTCATTGCCATCTCAGTGTACGCTTTCATGGAAACCAATGAGAACTACTACTACACCCACAGCATCTGGCACGTGCTGGTGGCTTGCAGCGTCGCTTTCTTGCTCCCTCCTCGGGACAAGCATAAGAAGCCCTGGGCCTGGTCCCAGAAGCTCACGTGTCGCTATCAGATCTGCCAGAACGACCGTGAGGAGCTCTATGCAGTGACCTGACCTGGCAGGGGTGGAGGGATGGGGAAGCTGCTCCTGGCCGTGGCTGCCCCTCGCACGTCGCCAGTCCTCGCACGTGCTCGTCCCCCTGGACGGCAGGGCGCAGCGTGGACTGGGTTTAAAGGTGAAGATGGTCTGGGCTGGTCTTTTGGAGGCAAGTTTGGGGCCACCTCTGCTTTCCTGCTGGGGTGGGGCAGGCTCTTCGTGGTTCCAGATCAAGGAATAGCTTGTGCCCCACCTCCCCATTAGCCCTGGGGGAAATCGCCAACCCTTCTTCCCCCGCTGCTGCATCCATGAGGCTTGGGCTTAGCCCACGCTGAGCTGGAGCCAAGGCTTTGGCTGCTGGGCTCCTCTCTGCATCCCGTCCTGCTAGAGGATGTGGGACAGGGACCTCCCCTGCCATCCTGCAGCCAGCACTTGAACCCAGGAGAAGAATACGTTTCTTCTGTTCTGGGGAGCAAATGCTGCCGAGTGCCCTTGGTGCTGATGGGGAGGGAGGGGGCTGATCCCAGCATGTGCTGGGCCCTTGGCTGCCATCTCCTTGGGGGTCTGGAGCCTCTCTCCCTCTGAAACAGGTGCTGCTGCTCTTGCCTGGTCCTGATTCTGTGGGAAAAGAATGAGGCTGGGACTTGAGCCCTGGATTCAGGATCAGGCCTGGCAGGAATGTGAAAAACCCCGTGTGGGGACATGCTGGAGATGTGGGGACATGCAGCAGCAGCATCTCAGCCAGAGCTGTGAAACTCACAGCAGTGCAGGGTTTAGTCTGAGTTTAACTTCAGCTCTGGAAGGAGCCAGGCTGATGGTGTTCAGGGATTCACTGTTTTCCTCCTTTGGGGGGTGTGGCAGGGGCAGGGCTCCCTCTGGGACAGCACCGGTGGTGTGGGGTGGTGCCTGAGCTGCTCCTCCAGCCTGCTGTGCCTCAGAGCCTGGATGTGCTGCAGGCTCCTGAGGCCTCAGCAGTGTCCCAGCCCAGCCAGGAGTGTCACCAGGGGCTCCCCAGGTGGCCACGGTCTCCTTTGCAGCGTGTCTCACCTTAGCCTTACTCCAGGGCACGCAGAAAGCAAGGGCAGAACTTGGCAACCAGGGAAGTTGTCTTTGCCCATCCTTCTTCTACAGAAAAGGGCTCAACTGCATCCTTCCAGCTGTGCCAGCCTGGTGTGTGCTGCTGGGAGCCTCTCCTCAGGTGGCTTTGGGGAGAAAAGAGCTTTTAATGAAGGATTTGCCTCCCCGGGGTTCTTCCTCTGCTTTGAAGAGCGCCCAGCTCAGCTGTGCACTTTATCCCTCTGCCTCCCCTTCCTCTGCAAAGTCCCCCTTTTTAAGCAGGCTCAGGACGAGTGAAGGACACTTGTCCACACCCAGCAGTGTCATCCCCCCGCCACCCGTGTCCCCTGCCTTTCCTTGAGCTGCTGCCATCCAGGGCAGAGCACGGTGGGAAGGGGCACATGGGGCCCTCAGGGCTTCCTCCAACTTTTACCACTTTTAGGCACTTTTTTTGTCCCCTGTCTCGGTTTGCACAGCGGTGCTGAGGCCCCAGCACCGTGGCAGGGGACCACTGCTCCCTCACAGCTGTGCCGTCCATGCCGGGCCACCAGTGCGACCTGGGGGCCACCAGTGGGACCTGACTGCTGCCAGTGTGACTGGGGTGCCCCTGGTGTCACCTGGGTACTGCCAAGGTGACCTGAGTGCTTCCAGTGTGGCCCAGGTGCTGTTGGTGTGACTCAGGTGCTGCCGGTGTGGCCCAGGTGCCACCAGTGTGACTTGACTGCTGCCAATGTGACCTGGGTGCCACCAGGGTGGCTCAGGTGCCCCCAGTGCTGACCTGGGTGCTGCTAGTGTGACCCAGGTGCCACCAGTGTGACCCAGGTGCCACCAGTGTGACCTGATGCCACTGATATGGCCGGGTATTGCTGGTTATCATAGAAAGCAATAATTCCTCATCAGGCCTTTCCCTTCAGGGATTTCCGTGCTGGAAGCAGAAGCTTTGGGGCAAGAAATCCTGCTGACGTGATTGTTTATTTTATGTTTGATCATTCATTTTTGCTTTGCCCCCTCCCTTCTGACCGGCTCTTGGTGCCTGCAGGAGGGAGGGTTAATTATTTTGGGTAAAATCTGAGCAAATTCCTGTGTCTGGGAGAAAAAAAAAAAAAAAAAAAAAAAAAAAGGTTATTTTTTTTCTTTGCTGTTAATACCTGTGATTATTTTATACGGTAAATTTTAAAGCTTACGGTTTTATAATTTAATAAAGGTGACGGTATCTGCGGGCAGACGCCTGATGGCTGCAGTCTCACAACCCCAGGGCTGGACGGGGCCACACCTCACACAGCCCCGTGGCCAGGCAGGGTCACCGGGAGCCGCAGGACCAGCGGGGGCTGGGATGGCCCCAGAGCGGGGGAGCCGCTCCAGGGATCCCCGGGGGGCTGCTCCGGGGAGTACCGGGGGAGCTGCTCCAGGGCTTCCCGGTGGACTGCTCCAGGGATCCCCGGGGAGCCGCTCCAGGGATCTCCGGGGGGCTGCTCCAGGGAGT
>VZRH01001376.1:420667-443041 GCA_013397555.1 Urocynchramus pylzowi | reverse complement strand
TTTTCCTATTCTGTTTTGTTGTTGTTTTTGTTCTCCTCTCTCCCTCCCACCATTCTCCCCCTTCCCCATGCACACACTCCTTGCTTTGCAGATCAGCCTAGGAGGGCTCCCTGCCTCCTCAAGTTCTGGAGAGCAGGACCAGTGCACAGGTTGTGATGGAAGAGAGCTTCTTTTGAAATGTTGGTAATGGGATGATGGGACTGGCCCAGGAATCCTACTGCTGTGCTATCCATGGGGTGGGTCCTCCTGCAGAAGTGTTGCAGGTGTAAAAAGAACCAGGGGTTGCTTATCTTTATTTATCAAGGGTAAAGGAGGTGGATGGCAGAGATTTTTTGAGGCTGGGCACCTGTCAGGGGTGTGTTAGTGTGCTCTGCCCAAAGGCAAAGTTGCCTGTTCTTAGAAAGCCATGACACCTTTAAAATAAAATAGAAATCAAAGTTACACCATGTTTGGGGCCTTGTAGCAGGAGGTATTTTGGTTGTCATGTTCCAGGACCTGCTTTTAGAAACATTTCTAAAATTTAGTGTTAAAGCAGTTGACCTTGTGGTACTGCACTAGAATAGTCAGAATTAAATGGGATTTTAGGAGCACAGGATCTTTCAAGCCCCATGAAATGTAAATAGAAATGACCTTTCTATCAAACACACCCAGGTCTAAAAGTTGTGAAAGTATCTTGCTAACCCCTTGCTTCTGGCTCTGCAGGGCCCAGGCAAGGAAGGACACTGATGCTCTGATGTCTCCTTATGGAGCCTCCCAGCCCTTGCCTGGAAATCCTTGTGTCCAGCCCTGTCAGCTGGCACTGGAGAAGTGTGGCTGAAATTTGGGAAGGGTGCAGGTAGGGGAGAGAACCTGCTGGAGTCCAGCTGTGATCTGGACCCACGAAAGCCCTGATGGGTTCTTGCCCTCAGGCAACTGGAGAAGTGCTTGTGCACTGAGAAAATCTCATGGAGGCAGCTTGGGAAGTCAGGGCTGGTCGGTGCCTGCTGCAGAGTTGGCATTTTCTTGCTGCTGGGCTGGAGGAGTGGTGTCAGCAAGGCAGGTGGCTGAGTTTCCCAGGTCCCTTGGTGGGCAGGGAGGTGGGCAGGGAGGTGCTGTGCCTTGGCACCACCGCAGCTCCAGCGCTCTCCCTGCAACAAAACGTTGTGGGAACTTGGGAAATGGGAACCACAGAGTGTAATCTCTGCTTTAAAGAGGTGTTGTCTTTCTCTTTTATCCCTCCTTGGCCTTTGATTTTAAAACTAGCAGGGGAGTGTGATTTTCCTGCCTGGCCAATAGCACTGCCTGGATCTGAATTATTCAGTGTAGCACTTGGCATTCTGCACCCTGTTCCCACTTAAGCTCTTTTTCGCCTGTTCCTTCATGTGGAGATTTTCACATCAGTGAAATTGGATGTGTTTAAGAGAGGTGTTTGTGGCCGAAGTATTCACCAGTATAAGCTCTACTCTTCCCCTTCCCTTTCCCCTCTGTTAACCATTGAGGATCAGCTAATGTCTAATCTCTTTTCTTCATTATTACTTCATTCTGAAATAATTTTGTATCTCATTAGTCATTTGTTCCTTTAAGGTATATTAGAAAAATATACATCACTCCCCCCCAGTCTTCTTTGTGAGGTTTCTTGGAGCCACTGAAGTCAGAGGGGCAAAGAAGTAAATTAAAAATGAAGCACTCTGCCTGGGTTCTGCAGACCCAGCACATTTTATGCTTAGATTTGAATATAACTGTTGGTCTTTTTCACCAGTTTCATGTTATTTTCTCTCTGTCATCTTCCTCCTTTACTACAGTATAGCTTCAATTCAAACTAAAGAGCAGCAATTGTCAGTGTACACTGTAAAATAATAATATGCTTCCCTCCAGCACACAAGTGCCTCTTATTTTGCCAGTATTTGAATCTTTTACTCTGATTAGGTTATTGCATGTGGCATTGGTCCATCATGCTACTTAAGAACAAAAAAATCTGTTGCTGGTGTCTAGGTGCCTCAGAAAAATACAGCTCCTCTTTTTGCAAAGTGCTCTTTGTGTAGAGAGAAGGTTCCTGCCCCAAAAACCCTGAGCAGAGGGACCAAGAGGGAGAAAAATCTGTCTGCAAGCACTCCCTGCTGCATCACAAAGTGGCTCAGCCAAGGTCACGCCCAATATTTTGTACCTGTACTGAAAGAATAATCTGCATGAAGAATTGTTTCTGTATGGGGTAAAATTTGGCTTCAACCTGAGTGTGCTCTGTCCACTCTATGTGATTTTTAAATTTCTTTTCTTCTGATGACTGTCCTGGAGGTGGTTGGTGTATTTTCAGTCTTGGAGAGGTCCTTTACTCTTAGGTTGGGCTGCCTGCAAGCAGGGACAGGCTCCTACAGGTGTGCAAAGAGAAATACAGAGGAAGGAGCAGCCTGTTTGTGCCTGGCTGGAGGAGGATGTGAAGGGCCAATGTGAATGATGTGTTTCTCATCAATAATTCCACGATTTCCACCTCGGTGTGTCGTTTCACCACAGATTCGGTGTCGGACTTTGGGGGAGCTCTGCTCAGAGCAAGAGGCAGCCTGGGCCTGGAGCTCCCTTTTTTTGCCTTCATGATGGGTTTGGGGTATATTAAGGAGCTGAAATAAACCTTTGAAAGTGTTTTCTGGAAGTGAAACTTCTATCTCTGGATATTTAATCTGGGAGCATAACAAAAATTTACCAGTTATTCCCTGGTGGGAGTGACTTCTCTGAGATTTTGAAGTCAGTGGCAGGGCAACGGCATTGCCCCCCATCCTCTTGGGTCCAGGGCTGGTGCTCTGACCACCTCATTATCCTTTTTTGTCCACCTGGAATTATATTTGCTGGGAAAAATAAAATGTTCTGGTAATTTTATTAAACCAGTGGTATAATTTTGTTGTTTGTTTTTTTTTTTTTTCCTCCTGTCTCAGTCTCATAGTCATGTATAGTGTATGAATGCCTCCTCTTTAAATAAAGAGAATAAAGCACATGAAAAGATGCAGTGCTTTACAATCTGAGCTCCATTAATTTTCACTGAAGTGGATACTCATGCAAATTTAGATGTGGATTTTGAACTGGACTTCTTATGTCTAATAAGTACTTTTGTGTGACAAAGGGAGAAGAAAAAGGTGCTCCTGGGAGTAGAGGGGGTGAGTTAATCCTCCTCCAGTAAAGCTGGAGATGCAATGTATTGCTGTCAGTTTTATAGAGAAATAAACAAAACCTGGGGGAAATGAGTGTGTGTCTGGCACTTTTTGGACCAGCCCCAAATCCCAGACCTGTGCTGAATGGGTCCCAAACCACAGCAGCAAAGGCTGTCATTTTAAAAATTCCATAGTAGCTGACACTGTAGGGTCTTAGGTGCTGTGTGTGCCTCTGCATTTTTTAAAAATTTGTCTTATTTAAAGCTTTTTCCCGTTATAGAACTTGTTTTCTTAGTGGTAGCAGAACTTGAAATTTTCTGTGTGGTGCCAGTAGTGCTAATGCAATGCTTCTTCCTAATTTATTTCTCTAAGGTGTGAGATGATAAGCCTTTGAGTGGATGAGAGGGATAAAGTTAGCTCCATTTGTGCCTGATCTATCAAATGGTCAATCTAGGTCGCTAACTGTTCTTTTCTTCGACATTTAGCTATTTAAAAATGCCTTGTGTAATGGGTGCAACCTCTAAAATTTGGCTTTTAGGAATATTTTGCTTATACATAATTTACCTCTGCTGACTCCTTTGAATTCCTGGGGAGGGAGGAATGCAGCCATGGGTCTGAAGTGAAGAAATGTTCAATCAAAACTCGTCTCCTTTTTGTGACTTTTAAAAAGTATTTCAGAAAATGAGAATACTGCAGGGTTTTTAAGCCCTTTTAGTGCTATTCTCATGTTTTGCAGTCTCTGGATTGCTTCTGAGGGCTGGTGGCTTTTGCTGCAGTTTGGCTGAGCTGTCTGCAAACTCCCCCCTCTAGTTGCTCTGTTTGCTACTGATACTTTCTTCTTCTGGGAAAAGAGGGAATTTGAGCTTTGCACAGTTGATGTCCAGGCCTTTCTCTGAGGCAGCAAGCTGAGCTTTATGATAGGAAACTTGTGAGGAGGCTGTGGCACTGGTCTTGGAAGAGCCAGTGAGCTGTGTAGGCACTCAAATGTGAGAAGGCACATGCTTCAGAGCTGTGCATTGCCACATGGATCTGCAGGAGTCCTTTACTCAGCAGAGAGAAACTGCAGCTGACTTGGGGTGCAGCTGCTCAGCAAAGTCCAGATTTGTGCTTATCCTGGTGGTAGCTTTGTCCTCACTCTTGGGATAACTGAGCCATGGCAATGCGACCTCCGGGCTCCCAGCTCTTTTCTTTCTCCAAGTCTTTATGTTTTGGGGTTTTATTTCCCCTCAGTATGGCAGCTGGAACAGTGAGATTTGTATGGCTACTTTAGTTCCTGAGAGTAATTAATGGGTTAAGAGTGCTAATTCCCCTGTATATTTGCAGGCTGAGAAATTCAGTTGTCCTTGGGTTTTTGTGGTGAGAGTATCCAGTTACAGCCCAGCAGCAGCTATTGGGCAGCTCTGGGGTGCACAAAAGTTTAAACTCATAATCCTTTTCTTTCACATGCACCCACAGCTTATCAGGCACTTTTAGTTTTATAGGAAAGCTTCTGTTAAAGCACCTTCTTACACCTGGGCTAAGGCATTTTTCCAAATACCTATTGCAGTTGTGCTAGAAAAACACTCACCTGTCTGGCTCCTGAAAAGTGAGTTTTTGTGGTGGGCAGTAGGCACTGGTGCTGACACACCTGGAACAGTTCCCTGCTATGAAATTCCTTTTTATATGAGGAGCCTGGGATGCAGATAAAGCTTAGCACAACCTGAAGCAGGATGGTGCTTTTTGGTGCTTGGTGCTGCCTTCCTGGGATGCTGGCTCTGGCTGCTGCCAGGTGTGGTGTGGAATTGAGTGCCCAGGTCTGGTGGGAATTCTAGAGCTGTGGCATCACCATCTCTAAATGGAACCTCAGGTGGGGATGCTGTCATGGGGTCTGCCCTGCCACTGAGCTGTCTCATCCCTGCTCCTGGGCTTCCTTTGAAATATTTCAAGGACAAATGTTTTTAAAAAACACAAATCGCAATTTCCTCCCCCCAAAAAAGCAAACCTCAGAAAAAGCCAAAGAATCCCCCCAACAACCCAAAACTCATGGAAATGAATGTTTTGATCTGATTGCTGTTGTTTTACTGCCATAGGCTCTTCCTCAAGCTCCTGGAGCATCTTTGTAAAGTGAAATCATGAAGCTGAGCCCTATGGAAGGGCTCAGTAATAGCAAGAAATTCCTGTGTAGGTTTTAATCACCTTTTACAGTGTTTGAACAACATGGTGTCCCTCCAGTCCCAATTTCCAGGCTTCTTTGGGTATGTGATAAAGACCAGCAATGCCTGATGGAGCTTTGTGATGAGCACACTTGCTGTCCCTGGGCTTTTCCTCTCCTGGGTACAGCTTGGTGGCACAAAGCACATTCAGCCTGGATTTTGCTGGATGCTAAAAAGAAAAAAAGGAAAGGAAAGAACACCCACCCACTGAATGTGCTGTCCCCAGGGCTGCTGTCTCTTGGTGCCCTGACACTCTGCCTGTTCACATTTGCTGGAGATTGGCTGCATGTGCCCATTCCTGGAGGGTATTTTAACATTTATATTGTGCCTTAGATAACTGTGGAAGTCTTTAACAGCTAATTTTTATTGCTGCAGAAAGTTTCCTCTAGATACATAGCTTCTGTTATCATCTAATGGGACAGAGTTAGTGTTGCTAAAAGCAAACATGAGAAACTTTTTTTTTTTTTTTTCTTAATTGGTAATAGAATTGCCTTTCCCATGCAATCGTGTAGGGATCAACTGCTTATTATGTAGCAGCTAAAAGAAGCCCTCCAAGGTAACTGTGAGCCTCAGAGATAAATGAGATGCAAGTGTATCTGTCTGGGTAACTGTGTCTGTAGGCTCCTTCTCAATGAATCCCTGGTGAAAGGAGAGACCCTGGGCGAGGGCCGTGCCCTCTCCTGCACCCAGAGTCACCCCGTTGATGTCCCCAACGCTTTTTGGGCGTGGAAATGATTTCTGAACAAGCTAACATGCACAGCTTTGAAGTGTGGTACGACAAAATAAAGTTGGCTAAAAATAGGTCTGAATATGAAAGACAGGCAGAAACTGGGAGAGGGGGAGCTGAGAGTCGTTTTACAGGCATTGTTGATAGGATTTCAGGGTCCCGAGGAGGGAAGATGAATGTCTTTCTGTTATAGTAACAGCTGCTCTCTGTCCATCGGGATCCAGTGTTTGCCTATCCAACTCATAATAATTAAACAAAAGAGTTATTTCATAGCAGCCTTGGTGGAGGATTTATGTTGGAATTTTATCTTTTTCGATTTATACTTTTCTTCATCTAATTCAGAAAAATATAAAGTTTGCCTCTCACCTGGGCTGGGGCTTACCCCTCATCAGATCTGATACAACTGTTTGGTGATTGGGCACTTCAGAGCTATATTAATTAAACAAACCAAAAAGGAAAAAAAAAAAAAAAAACAAACCATTATGCTTCTCCATTGCACTTGTTCTTTGTGAGCTTTCCAGGGGTTTTGTGTCCTGAATGTGTGATTCAGGTGTTAGTAGCTCCCTAGTATGGCCTTGCAATGAAATATGCAGATTTCTTTTCTTCTTTCCTTCTACTTTTTAGTGATTTCCACCCTTCTCCCCATCTTGAGAGCTAGGAGGTCTCTTGTCTCAGAGAAGAGACACAAAGAAGTCTCAGATGCAAAGTGTAGCAGCATTTTGGGAATGGATCTGCACTTTGGGATGGATCTACTTTGTGGGAATGGATCTACTTTGTAGGACTTTATTCTGATGCAGTTTACTCTGCAAAACCCCTTGGTGTGGGTCATTCTTGGGGGCAGAGAGGTCCAGAGTGAGGCAAAACTTCCTCACTTGGTACCTTCTCATGTATTCAGACACAACTTTTAACACAATTTGGGGTTAGAGCCTCCTCTTTGCAGAACTCTCCCACCATCTTCTGTCACCTGCCCCCATGGAGGGTTTCCAGAAGATTGCACCTGGAAAAAGCTGGTTTGTCACTTCTTTCCATCACAGTGGCACAGCTTTTTTAAAAAGCATGCTGAAGCTACCATTCCTTGAAGATCACAGGCTGGAATTTATCCAGTGCTGAAGCACCACAAGCAGCTCCCTGACGTCCAGGGCTCCTATCACAGGATCCTTTCCCAGGTCTTAATGGAATCCATGCCTCCATGTAGCTGCCTTTTGAACCCTGTCTGTTAATTTCATACCATTTACCCCTCTCCAAAGGAGAGTAAGCCCAGTTGGATGGTAAGGTTAAAACCTGAGCTGTGCTATGTTTATATTAATAATTTCTACTGGTGAAATATGGATCTGAGATTTTGCTCATTCATTTAAACCTCATAGTTAATAGGCAATAGTGGAAATGTACCATGTGCATCATTATGGCAGTGACCTGATTTCACATTCACTTCTTATCTGACTTCTGATTAAAAAAAAAAAAAAAAAAAAAAAAAAAAAAACAAATTTATTNCTCTGATTAAAAAAAAAAAAAAAAAAAAAGAAAAAAAAGAATTATATATAAAATTGATTTTGGGAGTCCTGTGAAGGAGAAGGAAACCACTTATTTCAACCCCCAAATTCCTCTGAGCTGTAGAAACATTGTCAAAGTAATTGTAGCCTTTTCAATTTTTTTTCTGCCTAGATTTCTTTCTGTGTAGTCTTGGAAAAACTGTGCTCTGTTGATGGATGTCACTGTTTTTTTACTTGTGACAAATATCTCCCAAGGTATTGTTTGAGTGATGTAGAATTGGTTCATGTGTAAAATTCTAGCTTTTCATGAATACTTTATCATGAATATGTGCATGCCAGGTTTTTCTGGATTAAGGTGTTATACCTTTAGAGGTTTGCTGTGGGATATCATCTTAATCATTTTCGCTGTAATTTAATCATCTTAATTAAAACTGCATTGAATTGTGGAAAGTAATTTGGGTCTGGAGAGCAGTGGGGTTCGTATTTGTATTTTTTTTTTTTTTGTCTTGTTGGATGATGGTAATGGTCTTGGCAAGTTTCTGCTAAAAATTAGCACAGTGTATAAAAACTCATGTTGCCAAGTTAGTCCAGTATTTCTCCAGCTAATTGTGGCCTTGAAGGGTAAAATATAAAAGGTCATCTTTGTTAGTGAACTGCAGGCTTCTCCTGCGAGACAGAAATCCATGTCCTTATCAAGGATGAAATCTTGGCTCCTTGGTTACACAATTGAGCTTTGCTATAATTTGGACATCATTAGGCTCTTTATTAAAGCAGAGGAACACTCTAATCAATCTCGGTGCTTTGCTTTCTTACATGTACTTCTGTATCTGCATTTGCATTATGGCTTCCCTTTCTTTTCCTGCTCCGTGAACCCCATGAAGGAAAAGGGTCTGAAAAATGGCATGGTATGAAAAGTTGCTGCTTTCCTCTTTTTGGGGTGTTTCTTTTCCAGAAAGCTTCTGATTGTGACAAGGGTTATGAGAGCGTGATGTTCAACCTCCTCATCTTGTGTTGAGACATGTGAGGAGACATTCTGGAAAGAGCAACCACTCAGTTTGGTTTGTGCTCTTAAACAATAAAAAAAAAACCAAAAAAACCCCCATAAAACTCCACAAAATCAAAATTTATTAGTGGTTGGCATTACTTTTGCTTTAAACACAAACAAAAGGGGTTTAATTGTTTTTTTGGTGGGGAAAAAAAGCCTTCTACCCAAGCCAGATTTCTGTTTCTGTGGCACACGGTCACGGGGCAGAATTGTGGGGGAAAGAAAGAGGTTTGTATTGTGCTTTTATCCCTTTTTTTGTGTTCTGGGATTTGTTTTCATTGGGATGTTGGCACTCCCAGGGACGTATTTTTGTGCATTGTAAAACATAGCCAACGCTTGCCATTTCTTTGTTTGACTGCTGTTTCTTTAACCAGCAGATATTTTTCTAGTTGGATAGATAAATGGATCTTTCCCAGTTGCTGGCAGTTAGATCTGACTTTTCACAGCTATAATAGTTAGATCTGTGCTTCAGCAGAGCTTCCTTCTCAAGGATTTGGAGAGTCTAGAATTTGGTGGCTTCCATCACCTCTGGATGGATGAAGTGACAAACGTTGTGTAGTTTTGCAGTCAGTCGTGTATGTGCTGTGGCTCTGCTCAGATAACACATTGCACTTTTAAAAACAAATAAAAACTGGAAAAGAGACTGTGCTGTGCTTGCAGATGGAGAAAGCTCTATCCAGGGACTTTGGTATCTAGCAACTTCTATTCAGGAGTCCTACTTTCCCTTAATCTGCTTACAGGGGCTCCCAGCCTCAGGCTGGTCGCAGCTGCTTGCTGTGTGATGCATGCTGAGGTGCTGAGTGGCACCAGGATTGGGCTGTGCACCACCTCATTTACAACCCCCTGGCTGGTACTTTCCCAGTTCCTGCCTAATGGATCCACATCCTCTTCAGGAGCTTTCCCCTGGACTCCCTGGTTTGTGCAAAGATTTGCTCTTTGGGTAATTAGGAGAACCAAATGTTTCTGCTCTGGAGGGGTGAGCTTCCTCGGGCTGCAAGTTTTTAATGAAAACTTTAGGTTATGAATGTGTCATCATCTCATTACTGTTCCTTACTGCATGGCATCCTGTTGGTCTGAGGTAGTTTAACTGTCTCCAGCCTAAATTGAGTGCTGCTTTCCGTATTTATAAACTCCCCAAGTGTTAAACCAAGCCAAATCTCCCATTTCAGCAATGGCAGCGGGGTTGAAGACAAGGAGTTGTCTCTAAGGAATGCAGTCTATTATAGGTTGGGTATAAATCAGCCTCTGACTTGTGGGTGTTGGGAGGAAAATTTCCTTGGGGACTAGTAATCCAGAATCAGCCTCCTATAAATCTGCTTGGATCTTCTCCTGAAGCATGTGGAGGTACTGGAGAGCTGATTATGGATGTGGACCATGGATCTGGGAGTGTGAAATACTGCTGCTTGTCCCCTTCCATCACCACGCTGGACAGACAGGTCTGAGGAGCAGATTGTTTTCAGTGTGGTAGAAGTGATGAGTTCATTGTTCTGTTCCCTCCCTCCCTCCCAGTAAAACCTGCAGACTTGGCTTTAGATATTGGGACTTGAAAGCAGACAGCAACAAATATAACGAAGTTGGTTTTGTTTTCTGGGGTTTCAGGTGCAAGAACGCACGTTAATCATGTTTTTGTGCTTTTCTGTATTTCTTTTCCCCTTCCTTGAGGGTGGAAAATATTTTTCTTTAAATGAAAAGCAATGTTTTACATCTCCTAAATGACCCTGAGGGATGTAGCAGCAAAAATCCAGCTCCTCATGGGGTAGTGAGAAATCCTGGGAAGGAAGAACAGGGCAGGAACTGATGCCACCATATCTGCAGGGACAGGTTGGCTCTTGTCAGCTGGAGAGAGGCAGTGTTTGCCTGTCATTGCTTGCTTTCTTCAAACAATGAGTGTTTTTGTTGTTTTATGGTACCACCCTGTTGCCAGCAGCTCTCTTGCTGCAGGATCAGGCACCTCCTTTAAGGTGTTGGATTTGTTCCTGCCTTGTGTTGGTCACCTCCTTTTCATACCTGTGTCCATCCTGGTTTGCCCAGTGCTCAGATGCAGTGTTTACAGGGGGTTTCTCCTAATGGGAAACATGGCCAGTAGCAAGTGATACATGAGCTTGGTTTGTGAGCCTTTATTAACCTTTTTCTTTTATCACTTCTCATGCAACGTGCCTCCTTCTCTCATTATTTGGGTTGTTTTGATTTTTGTTTGTGTCCTCTCCACCTTTCTTTCTCTTTACAAGAAGTTGTCTGTTCCAGCTTCAGTAATTGTTTCCTCGCTTACCAGAACAAAAGCAGCTGAGCCTGGTGGAATTTTTGCTTGTGTGTGTGCAGGGATTTTGCCAGGGTATTTTTATGGACACTGCCGCTGAGCTCATCAGCAATGCTGGGCAGGAAAGCCAGACTCTGGTACAGATTAGATATCTTTACAGATTTGTATCTCCAGTTTGCAGGGAAGGGTGTCCTGAAGTGAATCTTCACAGTTCAGTAGAGGAGAGGAGGGATGGGGGTTGTGGGCAGGGACCCTCTTGCAGCATCTCCATCACTGGAGAGATCATCCTGCTGTGCTGGTCCTGTCCATCCTTCTGTGTTTGCAATCAACTCTTCCCTTCCCCTCCCCAAGTGCCTGTTGCTCCTCACAGCTGGAGAAGCCTACCTAGAACTGGAGAAACCTGTCCCTGCTCTTTTTCCCCACTGAGGGTGTAATCCTCTCCATTGCCCAGAGAAGCTGTGGCTGCCCCTGGATCTCTGGAAGTGTCCAAGGCCAGGTTGGACAGGGCTTGGAGCAACCTGGGACAGTGGGAGGGGTCCCTGCCCACGGCAGGGGATTGGAATGAGATGATCTGTAAGGTTTCTTTCAACCCAAACCATTTGGGGATCTTCTGGCTCTCCCATTAGGGGTCTGGTGACAATTTGCAATTGGTCTATTCTCCTTAAAACCATGTCTGATAAAAGATTTTTATTTATCTATCTCTTAAGTAGATGTTTGTGGGTGGATGCTTGCAATGCTTTTTGCTTATTTCTTTTCCCCCTCCTTGTCTTCCAAGAGCCCTGGAGGGGAGCTGAATCAAACCCTCTGGCTGGAGCATCCCCTGTCCTGGGCTCATCTCCTCTTCCCAGCAGGACCATGCTTGCCACATTGTTTTGCAGTGCCTGCTGTGATTAGATCCATTTTGGCTGCAATTTATAGACATTGCAGGGTCCTCCTGTGTGACACTCATCCCTCCCCCATCCCCGGGGATCTGGGACACCGTTATCTGCTGCAGCTCTTGTTTGGTGGAGGATGAGCTGTCAGGAGATAGATCCCAAACAGGCAGCAGGTAGCTGGACTGAATTAAACTGGGAATGCCCTACTAACCCCCTTCTCCCTCCCCTCAAGTCTTTGGGAATGCCTTTTATCTGGACTGTAAATTAAATTATCATTGTTGATGTGGCTTCAAAGAAGCAGCAAGAATGAGTTGATGGGAGCTCCTGAGAGAGGTCTTCCACAAAAGCCTCCTCTTAGTAAAATATTTTGGCATCTTTTTTCCTTTTTCCCCTAATTTTTTCAAAGTTAGAATGGAAATAGTAATTCAGTGTTTTCAACTTTCATGATACATTTATAGTGAAATAAAAGTCCTATAAATGTCTGAAGTATTATCTCTTCTTGCAGGCTTCATTGTAAAAATATTTATTGAGGTTTCATGGGTGTAAAGTGTTGTGGTCAGCACCATGAATGTAATGGTTTTGTTCAGGTGTTTCTTCTTCAGTGGCGCTTAAAAAAAAGCCCCAAAACCAAAACAAAGCAAGAAAACCCTCATAGCTTGTTTAGCTGGCTTTCTGGTATTTATTTACCACAGATGAATCTGAAAAGGAAAAGCAGCAGTTCCTTTCTCTTGTCAGAGCTGATCTAGCACCAGAAAATAAGTGTTTAAAATAATACTTTGGTTTAGTGGCATACAAAGTTTGTTTTAAAAGATAAAGTATAAAAGGAATAGTTTTGTGAAGGATGTTTTTCTTTGCTTTGTTGTTTGTTGAGTTTTTTTTGGTGGGGGGAGGAAGTGTCGGGTTTTGTTTGTGTTTTTGTTTAGTTGGTTTTGTTTGGGTTATCACAGTTTTGGAGCTTTGGAGGGTCCAGTTCCCAGGGAAGAGAAGGAAGGGGACCATGGAGCATTAACACGATTTAGAGAGGAAGGAGTGGAGTAACGGGAAGATTTGCAGGAAGAGAGACAAGGCAGCCTGTCAGTGCTTCCATTCTTTTTTGTTTGTCCTCTTCTGCCTCCGGATCTTGATATCACGTGGCTTGACATTGAGGGATGGAGCACTTAATGTTGAGGGATGGAGCACTTCTCCTGTGGGGAAAGGCTGAGAGAACTGGGATTGTTCAGCCTGGAAAAGAGAAGGCCTTGGTGTGACCTTATGGTAGCTCAAGGGGCTCCAGGGGAGCTGGGGAGGGACTGTTGGGGAGGGCATGGAGGGATTGGACAAGGGATAATGGCTTTAAACTGAAAGAGGGGACAATTAGATTAGATATTAGGAACAAACTCTTCACTGTGAGGGTGGTAAGGCCCTGGCTCAGGTTTTCCAGAGAAGCTTTGGTTCTCTGTGGATCCCACCCCTGGAAGTGTTCAAGGCTAGGCTGGATATGATTTAGAGCAACCTGGTTTAGTGGAAGGGGGAGGCTAGAACTACATGATTTTTAAAGTCCTGTCCAACCCAAACTATTCTATGATTCTATTATTTTATGGTGTCTGCATCTTGTACACATCTGTTTATCCCTCTGCTAAACCCCTCCTGTTGAAATGCTGGCTTTCACCCCTTGGGGCTGGAAAAGAAGGGACACTCAGGCATGTGGGGGTGCAGGAAGGTGGTGGCACACACTGGGGTGTGGACATGCCAGGGGGTTATTGCAGGTTCCCTGGGGTGTGAATCAGTGATTATAAAGTAACAGGGAGGTGTTCCTGAGCATTCTCAGCACTGATGAATTCCCCCCTTTGAATTTCCCCTGGAGATGTCAATGTTTCTTGTCAGTTGTGTAGCTGAGAATATGCACTGGCCAGTGGGGCATTTGTGGGTACCAGAGCAGACCTAGAAATCCCCTGGAAATACAGGGGGGCAAAACAGCTTGGAAGTTATGTAAGTGTCTCAAGCTGAAATCTTTTTAAGAGATGTAGCTACCTAAATTTTTCTCACTATTTTTTTCTCTGTAAAGGCATGAGGCTCCACTCTCTTGTGAGTTGTGGTGGCATTTAGCCAGGCCTGGATGCTGGGGCTGACGCAGATCAGATTTTGGTGCAAGAGATAGGCTTCCTGGAAGTGACTGATGAACTAATTCCCCTCATTTGTCAGTAAAAGTACAAACTTTGGAAATCTTGCCCCTGCGTTGGCCAAGAAAAGACAAAACCCAGTTGTGGAGAGTTTCTTCTGTAACAAGGATATTGCTCCAAAACCTAGCAGTGGTTTCTTGTTTCTTGCCTCTCCAGAGCACATTGCAACTTCTCCTCCTCAAGTGGTTGTGGTGGCTGACATAAATATTTTTCAAGTAAGAAAATAATCTTTTCCACAAAACATGGGGGTGGCTGTCTGTATGTGCAAACCTTCCATCTGCAAGGGGAATAACGTAACCTGTGTCCTTCCAGGCTTCACCTCAGCTGATCTGTAGCACATGTCCTTCAAGGTAAGCTGGGTAAGTGGCTCGCAGTCAGAGCAGGGGAAGAGAAATCCCATTTGAGGCTGACCTGATGCCATCTGACATTTTGCTTATTTGAAAAGAGGAGGTTTGAAATGGAAGTGGCGGGGCTGGTTCGGAGTTGCTTTAGATCCTTGCAACATATTAATCTTCAGGTTGAATTACAGCAATGTAAAATGGGTTTTTTTTCACTCTGTGGTGAAGATTTATTATTTTTCCATGCGTCTCCTAAGTTTGTTTGGGTCCTTGCCATGTTTGGTGCCTCACTTGGAGCATGTTGGGATGCTGTTGTGTACTTAAACTTGTGCATCCATTCTGTCAAACAGAAACCTCCTTAACGATCCATCTGCTTAGGTTTTATGGATGATGTGGTGCATGTTCCCTTGTAAGTGGGACCAATAGGTTCTTGCTCCTTTTTTTAGCCCTCCATCCTGGAGGAGCTGCAAGTTTGCAGTGTGCTTCTAAGAGGAAGCAGCATAGGAGACACCAGTGCATCCTGCCTGTGCTCCAGCAGTCCCTCCCCTAGGAAGCATTCAGCCAGAGATTACAGAAAATAAAGCACCCCTCCATACTGTAATTTTTTTTTTTTCCCAATGGGGTCTAAGCCTGTATTTTTGAGCCTGGGTAGGACTTTGCAACTGCTGCTCTGCTTGGTTTTTTTTGGTCTTTGTGTAACAGCGTTGGCTTTGAGGCATGGTGATACTTTCTGTTGACTTTGTGCCAGGGTGAGGGTTTCTTGAGCCTGCCATCCAGCTTTCCATGACTGTACAGTTTGGAGCATGCCATCAGCAGGCAACAGATCCGAGCAGTCCTGCCTTGGCGTGGGAGCTGTTGGGTGCCCTGCCCTTATTCCAGCTCCTGGTGCTTGGACTGGCAGAACAGGTGCAGAGATGTTTGAGGCAATGAAATGCCTGTCATTGGGAGCAGAAGTTGCTGAAAGATCGTGTTTTTCTCAGTTTTCATTGGCACGTGTGGTGTCTCCAGGAGGAAAGGCAGCAACTTCTCAGTTCATTGCGTTTCCCAAAATCCAGCAGCTGGCTGGTGAGCTGCCTGCTCCTCTGTCCCATCTACATCCCCCTTGGTGCAGTGGTGTGCTGGGCTGGAGTTGTGCTCTCTGCTGGGTGCAGCCAGAGTGGGCAGAGCCAGAAGAAAGATCTGATGGTCCCTGTCCCACGAGGATGCAGGGAGGGGAGGCCACAAGCGAGCCGGGTGCTCTGCTGTTACACTTTCTGCCCACACCTCCTTCTACACTTGCATCTCATCCAACATTCCTGATTCTCCTTGTCCCAGCACTCATCTCCCTGATTCCCTGCTGGGTGCCCTTTAAACCACTCTGTAATCCAGACATTGGCTCCGTGTGGTCTGCAGGCCACCAGCCAGGCTGTGGCTACATCTCCACGGCACTGCTGTGGCCTTAGGGACATCCACACAGCCATCCCCCCCAGATGGACATCAGGATGGGCCAAAGGGCTGTGGGGAGCAGCAGGAAAGTGAAGAACATTGGGGATCTTCAGGGGACTCATCCCAGGGAAGCAAGGAGGCTTGCATGCATTAGGAGGGTGCACGTGGTGGCTCTCCCATACCCCTTGTTTCCAGGCACTAGTGTGTATTTGGGAGAGGCAGTCAGGATTTTCCTTCTAAGAAATAACTTCTTTGAGTACAAATCCCTGTGTGGAAAAGCTGCTGCTGTCCTGGTAGAATCACATTTGAGAGTGCCATCTAACGTGAAATCACAGCTGAATCAAGATTTGTGTCTTTATTTTTTTCTTTTATTTTTTTTAGTTTTATTTGCATTCCTAAAAATCATCCAGACATTTTCTCCTCTTTTAAAGCAGCAGTGCTCAAACCTCTCCAGCTGCAGTTATGAAATGAGTGAGTTATTCTAGCTAAATTGAGTAGATTGGACTGGAAACACTTCTGGAAATACTGTGCAGGTTGTGGACCAGCTGTTGGCAAAACCAGCCAGGGTTTCATACACATAGTGGGTCCCAAAAAAGAAACAGTCTTTTGCCATAGTGATTTCCCCCCACTATTTATTCTGCTGCGAGCACAATCCTGCATTTTTTAATTAAAATTTGAGCTGTGTCAGCACTAGGAGAGGGCTGTAAGTCTGCAGCATGAAAGGGCAGTGATTTCCTTCGTGGTGGCTGGTTCTTGTGCCTCCATCAGGCACTTGGTGACCTGAGACAATGGCATGTGTGAGGGGACTGAGTGGGGAGAGCTGCTTTTCCTCTGATAGCAGAGTTTTCCTTTTTTTTCCACCCCCTGATGAGGTGACTATTCCTTGCTGCACTCAACTGGTGGCCCAGCAGCAGAGGGAGTAGAGGAAAAGTTTGCAGTAACTGAGATAACTCAGCAGAACATCCAGGGGGGAGCAGGAGGGGTCCACTGGGGACAGGTACACCTGTGCTGATCCTAATCCATCTTGGCACTGGTGAACGTCTTTGTTTCCGCTCTTGGTCTCTCCACATCTCAGTCTAATGCTCTCAGGCCCAATCCAGTGCCTTGGGGATTTTCAGCCTTCCCAAGAGTTCATCTGAACCCTTAACTGGGGGCAGTGGGTGTGCACTGGGGGCTCGCCATCCTCCTTCCCTGCCCGAGCACCTGGGGCAGGGGTGGTGGGCTGGGTGGGGGCTGAGCACAGGGCAGCCACAGAGGTTTCTGAGTTACTCTTCTCTTGGATGCATTGTCAAAAATTCTCCCAGCAGCAGCTCCTGTGGAGTTTTATCTTCTTTTTGCTAGGGATGGGGTTGAATATATGAGATGGTATTTCTTGTTTGGACTTAGAAGATTATTAGTTTTTATCTGTATTACATTAATCTATATTACATTCTCACATCTTTCACTGGGAAGAATATTATCATCAAGAAAAATGGAGAGAGCCACATTCTTGTTTGTGAAGCATATGTCCTTTTTGACTCCTTTAATATTTCTCCTTCCCAGTCTGAGTCTCGTTTTAATCCATCAGGTTTTCAGGCACACACAGATAGGGATTTTGTTCTTGTTTTCTTGCTGCACTTGCTTCTTTTCTGCTGTCAGGTACTCACCCAGTTCAGCTGGAGGCAGCTACTCTGCCCAGGAGCAGCAAAGTCCAGACACAGCCTTGCTACCACTGCTGGAGTGATCTACTGAATGAATCCAGCTTTAATGTTGTGCTCTCAGCAGTGTTTAGGTATCTAGATAGGACCACAAAGATGATTGGAGGGATGGAACACCTCCTCTCCGAGGGAATTCTGAAAGATTTGGCATTGTCCAGCCTGGGGAAGGCTCTGGCATTACCTTCAGTATCTGAAGGTGCCCTGCAAGAAATTTGGAGAAGGTCTTTTGGCATAGGAGAAGGGGGGATGGTTTGTAAATAAAAGAGAGTAGGTTTAGATTGGATATTGGGAAGAAATTCTTCACAGTGTGGGTGATGAGCCACTGGAACAGGTTGCCCACAGAAGGCCAAGTTGGATGGGGATTTGAGCAGCCTGATTTAATGGAAGGGTATCCCTGCCCATGGCAGGGGGGATTGAAATAGATCATCTTTAAAGTCCCTTCCAATCCAAACCATTCTAGGATTTCTATGATATATGAACATAAGGGAGACCTTTTTCCCAGGTTCTCCTAAGGAAAAAATCTCCAAATGCTTTAAAGTGTTGTGTTCAAGAGTCTGTAACTTCCTCCAACCTGTTGACCAAGAGGGTGACAGAACTGGGGAAGTGCTGCTGGTTGCATCCCATCTGCTGCTGAGTTACTAAAGAAGTTCTGATTCCTTAGAGCCACTTTGAAATACTCTTTGCAGATTGAGAGGCTCCTGTCTGCACTGAACATAGCATTTAAAAGCAAAAGAAGAGGGGGATGCTAGCTCCTCTGTCACTCCACAGAAAACCTTGGAAGTGCTACAGGTCCTTGCAGTCTTGGCCAAAGACTTGCTTCCATTTTGATGCACTTTAGCAGAAGTGGGATACTGGGAGAGTTGGCAGCTCATTTCTTGTTGCAGAGTGGCAGCTGTACAGGGCAGACTCCCACAGCTGACTCTGCAGCATCAAACTAAGGTTTTGAAGTGTTGCTCATGGTCTAACAACACATGTCTTTCAACAACATCTTTAAACTAGGCCATACTCTGATTTTGGGGAAGGCCAGGTGATGAGGAGCTGTGATCAGCATCCAAGTAGGCATGTTGTGCTGGGAAGGCAAGAAACTGCATTTTTCTTCCTGTGCTGTGAAGTTTGCTGGAGATAAGACACACACAGTGTTCGTGGTGACATGGTTAGGTGACCTCCCTGTGGGTGAGAACCTCCCTGCTTTGCCTTTCTGATGATTTCAGAGAGGTAGAGCTACCATGCAATTGTTACCTTGCGATAAAAATAAAATTTTGGGGAAATTTTACTCTTTAGCTGCTTTATCTTAGTTTATTTTGCAGTTTGAATGAAAACACCTCATTTAATTCTGCTGTGCACGGGGTCAAAGACCCTGCATACCTTGTCTGGAGCCCAAAGGCACTCAGGAAACTCCCAGGAGAGCTTTCCTTGGGTGCACTTGGGGCTGTGGTATGCTGATACACTGCCTCAAAATGCCATGTGCACTGTGGCTGGGGATTTTTGCTGGGGACTCCACGTGCTTTGGAAAGCACTTCTCTGCTCTGGGCAGGAAAACAAGGACCTGAGGGGGCTCAAATTGCTGTGATCGACCTCGGAAATCCTCTGCCTGGCTGTGTTGAGTGAAAGCCTTGCTCTTGGCGTCGGTGGGAAGGGATTTCACCCTTTGGAAATGTTTCAGAAGCATGAAATGCTGTCCCTCCCAGCGTGCCGACGGCGCTGGGCTGGATTTTCCCCCTGCCCCCTCTCACCAGGGGAACTTTTACACCTGCTAAAATTTTCCCTTGTATTTTTCAAATCTGCATTATCAGCACAAATTGCTTTCTCTTCTCTCTCTCAGGTGTAAAAACCCATTTTGAGTGGCCGGTCTGCTTTCCAAGGAGTTATTTAAGCACAGTAGGTCGTCGATGTATCGCACATATTACGGCCATGCCTTGGCATTTGTTTTGCGTTTGTAATCCAACACCCAGCTGCTTCGGCCTCAGACTCCAGGCAGCTATTTAGTGCTTCAGCTTGTGCTGAGGAATGCATTGTGGTGCTGTTTACTTCATTACGTGCAAGGCTCAGATGGAGTACAGTGAGCTTCAGTTAAAGAAAAAAAAAAAACCAAACCTAACACAACAACCAAAGCTGAACACCAAGGGTAGAAAATAGGTTTAATATAGATGTTAAGTCAGGGTAGAGGGACCCAACAGAGAAAATCTGGGTACATTCTGCAGTCATTGCAGGCATTCTTGCTGATGAAAGCAGAGATTACTTACAGTGCAATAGGGAACTGGACCCAAAAAAAATAAAAAAAAAGCTCCATCTACTCCTCTGCTGCAGCTGTTCTGTTGCTTCTCCATCTCTGGCTGAGCAAAAAGCGCTGGAAAACCCCACCCCAAGCAGTAAATGGGGCTTTCCTCTGGGAATACTCAGGTTTTGCTGGTCCTGATCTAGATTAACATTTCAGTTGCAGACTTTGGATGGCTTCACCCAGCATTTCCACCTCCCCAAGCCCTCCAGTTTTCACCGAAGTACTGTGGGGTCAGTCGCCCTGCTCCTTGTTTTGTATCTAGTGAAAGTGTGTGAAGCCAAGGCAAGTTGAATTCATTACGTTTAGCTGGATAATTAGGATGCTGCTGGTTACGTAAGGGGTGGTGGTAAGCAAAGCTTTTGATCAGCTGATGAGGATTTTGCACGTATTCCTGCTGAGGCTCTCTAAGTCTCCCCAGGGGTGAGGAGCACCGGTGGCTCTTAAGCGGATCGAGGGTACGGAAACCTTGCTGCTGGGGGAGAAGGGGGAGAGGGCAGAGCTCCTCCTGCTCCTCAGCAGGTGAACACTGTCACAGTGGGCTTCTCTTGCTTGCAGAGTAACTTCTCGTGGCAGAAGAATTTGTTCTCTCTGAAAGGAGGAGTGATTAATGGGGGGCTATTCCCGTCACAGTGCTGCAGCAGCTGGCGTCGGAGGAGGGGTCAGAGGATACAGAAAAACTCAGGAAGCTGAGCTCCTGTCCCTGCTGTCACCCTTGTGGATGAATTTGGTGGTTAGCTGGACTCCCAGCTTAGGCTGACCACAGCAGGGGTACATACTGGTGTTGCAACATAAAGAAGTGCTTTTCTGGGCTGGGGGCTCAGCAAATACACGTGTAAGCTCTTGGAAGAGCCAGTGCACTGCACTGACACTTCCAAATGCTCCAGCTGACAGGGCAGGATGCTCAGTCATAGAGCTTTGGTGGTCCAAAGAGGTAGCACATGGTCAGGTCACTTCATGGCTTTACTGGAAATGAGTGATAACCTTCTCCTCATGCTTTATAAAGCCTGGGCCCATTGAACTGAGATTTCTTCAAAAAATAATGGATGGCCTGAAAAGAATAAAGATGGGATTAGGATACAAATCTCATGACAGTTTGGCTGTGTGAACAGTGCACAGTAGGTTGGTGGATTTTTAGATATTGGGGCTAGAGAACAGTAATTCAAGTTTTAGGCTTGGATTAGTTTTGGTTTGTTTTTATTTCCCTTGTTTGATTTACCCATTTGCCACTGGGCTTTCTAAAGATGAGATCATCTCCAATTTAAAGCAGTCTGTGACTGTTTTTTAGCTTCTCACTCTTTTTGTGGTCAAGAAACAAGTGACATTCTGTGTGATGGTACAAGAATACATCCAGGTAGGCCTGGAGTGCTGGATGGTCACAGTTATCCAATAGAGCAGGTTTAAAATGTATTTGGGTTTATATCAGCAAAATGTCCCTTGACATATGTAGTTGCCTCTGGCTTGGCATTTATTTTTTGGGTTGAGAGATCTGCTTTAAGGCTCAGGTGTCACACATTTTTGAGGGATGCCATTATATCCAGTAAGCAAACTATGCTGGGCTCTGGGAAGGATTTAATGAGTAAAGGTTGGATCAGTGACCTTTTCCACGTGTATTGTTTTGGATGTGATCCTGCTGTAGAGCCTGATGTCTGAATGTCCTACATTTGTGCACAGAGTCAGGGGTTTATCAGTTGAACTCAGCCTTGCTTATCAAATCCCAAGGCAGGAGTTCAGTTTCACTGCTAAAAGACAAAAATACCTTTTCCCCCTTTTTTTCCCCTCTCTCTCTTCTTTTTCCCCTTCCCCTTCCTCTCCTTTTTTTCGTTTCTTCACAGGCACCATCCTTTAGAAACTATCTCTGCACTGTGTTCCCATGTTGAAAAGAGAGGAGAGAAAGAAAAGAAATCTAAGCCTATTTATAACAAGGCAAATAAAAAGAACCAGTATTTCTTTGAGAAGGGACTAAGACATCCCTTAATTCCAATAAGCTCTTTGTCCTTTGCAGTAGCAGTAAAGAAGGATCTTCCTGCCTCAAAGCTGATGCTTCCAGAAGGGTTTCCTTCTGTCTTTAGATTCAGAGAGGTGTTGGATCCTGCAGACGTCTCGAGCTGTGAAATTGTTATTATCCAGCTATTTCTGTAGTGGAGGGCAGGTAGAAGTGGCTGTGTGGATTTTCTTTGCCTGTTTTCCCTGTCAGGGTATGTTCAGTATCTTACACTCTGCAGTGGCTTTCATTAAGGTGGTTTCCAAGCAATAGCACTTCAGTGGTTTTGTTTTCTTTCTTTCTCTCCCTACTTTTCTGTCGGCACATCTCAGGTTTGAGAAGAGTTGAAGAAAGCTAGACACATTTTCTGTGTTTTCTCACCTAACCTGCCAATCTTCCTCTGCAACCTGAGACCAACTCCTACCTGTGCCCCATTTTTCCAGACTCCCAAACCTTTGCAGTACCAGGCTTAAAAAAAAAATCCCCTAGCTGATGCTTTCTTATATGTTATGGGATAGTCTAAAAATAGTGCTCTGCCCTTTTTAACAGAACCATGTATTATTAAAGAAGGAATGAATAGGCGATGGAACCAGAATAAAATCTCCCTTCTTCTCGCTGAAGAGGAGCTTTAAAAACCTCTAAGTGAAAATATTTGACCCTTTTGAAAACCAGAGCTTCTCCTTAGGGACTGGAGTGTAAACTTTGAATTTCTGAGCTTGTGGCGAGGTGCTTGTTTACCTTCACAAATTCAGTACCCAGGTGATGGGTGCATTTTTTTTTTTTTTTTTTTTTTT
>VZRH01001376.1:387376-409662 GCA_013397555.1 Urocynchramus pylzowi | reverse complement strand
AAAAAAAAAAAAAAAAAAAGCTGGTGGTTTTTTTTTTTTTTGTAAATTCAGTATCTGTATTTCTTGCTGCATATATTTTTTTCTCTCCATCTCCCTTTCTCCCACCCCCCCCCAGTTTTCCTTGGCACCCTTGCCTTGTGGAGCAGCTCTCCCTCCGCGGGCAGGCGCAGGGTGCAGCGTGCTTCCCTCCTGTAGTAGTAGCAAAGGTCACGCTTCCCCGCCGTGGCTTTTTTGGCTGGCTTATTTTGAACTGGGATCAGCCCATCCAAGCTTCTCCCTCTCCCTCCCACCACTCTCACACACTTCAGTGTCCACGGGAGCAGCACAGCGAGCCGGCTCCACTTGAGTTTATTTTCTTGTTGTTATTATTATTATTATTTCTAATTTATTTTTGGGTTCTTTTTTCTCTCTCTATTTTGTTTTCTTGGTTTTTTTTTTGGAACCGCTGGAGCTCTGCGGTTGGGTTGCGCCTGGGTGCTCGCCAGCAGCTATAAATAGCCTTGTGTACAAGCAAGAAGAGCCTGAATGAGGTTGAGCTGCAGGAAAGGAAAAGCCCCTTTTGGCTTCCAGCTGGCTGCCGGCCAAGCAGCGCATTGCTTCAGCAGATGAGTGTTTTGAGGTAGCGTGGGAAGGAGAGAGCAGTGAGTAAGATGGTCTTTCTCTGGTTAGAGGTGTGTGTGTGTGTGGATGTCTCGGCGTGTGTGGCTTTTGTTGGGCTCTGATTTTATGAATGGCTGCCTGCAGGCAGGGTGGCTGGAGATGCTGAGGGCAGCTTTGGTCCCTCCAGCCTCGGGAAGCACGTGGGGATGCTCTGCAGGATCCCTGTAGAGTGGTGCCGGGTTGGGAATCAGGTTGGCTTTGGGTGTGATTTTACACCTGCTTCTGGCATCACTCGAGTTTCTTCTGCCTTTTTTTCTGGTCTGGAAATGCTGCATTTGAACTGGGGTGTTGGGTGTCCCAGCTCCAGGGCTTCTCAGCACAGCTCAAGATCCCGGTGGGTTTGGACTCCCAGGCTCGGGATTGGGAATGATCCCTCTGCAGCAGAAGGGATGGGACCATCATTGCTCCCTTCTCCCCCATCATCTCTGGGGCTGAGCTGCTGGTTGGGTACCCCAAAAAGCACCCACAACCTCAAACCTGCTCCTGAGGCTCTTCCTACCCAGGGGATGGTGGTGATTTCTTGGATTACTGTAGCACCCTGGTGCAACTGAGGCTGTGCAAACAGACTAGAAGAAAACACTCCAAGTCAATGCTTCAGAAATACATTTTTTCCCTCAGTGCATAGATAACTGATTTTTAATCAGACTTTTTTAAAGAAGACCTTTATCTCTTTTTCTCTTTATATATATATATATATATATTAAAGAAGCAAGTAAAAACCACCTTTAAGTGCCGTACAGAAACATGGATTAAATGGCAGTTACTATTGAATTAAATGAGTTTTTATCAGAACACTTAGAGATGCTTTTTCAATAAAGACTGAATTGGAATAGGGAAAACCTGAGTTCCCTCTGTCCAGTTCTTTCAGCTCCACTGAAAGGCTTTCTGGGGAGAACCACCACTCAGCCTGGAGAGCCTGCCAGGTTTGTGGGAAGGAAAGAGGATGAGGAGAGTTTGGGGTCTTTGGCTTTCAGATTTAAAACAAATAAAACCACCACAAATTTCCTTTTTTGAATTTGCTGAATTTTAGTCTGAAAGCTTGAGCATTTCAATGAGTTATGAAATACTAAAACCAGGTGGGAAAAATAGAAATTTAGGGAATTTTTTGCTTTTCCCTCTCCTTTTGATAGTTTGTTTGCTAACTCAGTGAGAAACATGCTAAAGCAATACAATGGTTAAGGAGTACAGTCAATGATTTACTCAAGTGGGTAAGATTTCCTTAAGACTTTCAACCTGATGTATTAGCATTGCAAGAAAACGAGCAGGATATTAGGGATCAACTGATCTGCTGATGATGGCAGCAGTGGGTTTTAATAGTGATGATAATGAGGCAATGATTGCTTGTGTGGCAGGACAATAGAATCAGATGCTTATGGTCCCCTGTGCTGTGTCCTGATATGATTTAGCAGTTATTATCACCAGAATAAACTCAAATCTTCCCTAATGCGCCTCAGAAAAGCCATACACTGTGGGGTTTTGTCTCTTAAATATTTTGGGGACTTACTTTCCACCCCCCACTTATTTATTTGAAGCTTCCTGCTAAGTTGTGTTGACCATCCTGCAATGCAGGTAACGCAGGGTGAATTGAAAAAACAATTAATCAATCTCCTTCTTTCTGGTTTCATAGCTGTTGAAATGTTATAACTGCATTGTATTGCTGGATCATTTTTTCTTTTCCTTCTGTAATTGAATAGTCTCAAAATGCAGGAATGACACTCTATTTATTTGAATTGTTTAGAGGAAAATTAATAGGGCTATTTTTATGATTGGTCTTTTGTGTCATGGTCTTATTTTTCACTATCTGATTTATGTGGCTAGAGTAAAAGGACAAAAAAAATCAGACTCATTTAAATTGCTGATATTTCTTTTATAGAGGTTTAGGTTGGGATTTTGTAATTTCTGCTTTTGGAGCAGGACACAGAGATCTCCAAGCAGGAGAACAGGAAACATGAAGTTTCTTTTGTGCTGCTGTGATGTCAGGGCTGCTTTGATCTCCCACGGTGAAATGTAAGATGCTGCAAAATGCAGGATGGCTTGAGAGACCCAGGGTTGATTTTCCCCCCCTTAAATTCTTCAGGTGGCTGGATCAGAGTGAGACCCTTAGGATGGAATGGAATAGGGTGGGAGCTGCTGGCTGGAAATGCCATTAGGGGAATTTGAGCAGAGAAGGTCACCAGAGCCCTTTCTTAAACTCAAGTGGAGGTTGTGACCCCCAAGTCCTGGTGGGGCAACACCCTCTGTGAGGCTCCAGGATCGCTCCCGGATGGAACCCAGACGTGCAGGGCTGGCTTTCCACTTTGGAAAAGGGAACAATTTGTTCTGCTCGGCGGTGTTTGCTCACCCCGGTCAGAGATCAAACGTCAGGCTGAGCTGGGAGTTTGCAAGGGACAGTTTGGAGAGACTGTCAAGAAGTGGACATGGGGACACCGCCTTCCCGACCAGGTCTGATCCCTTTCCTGGGCTGTGTTTTCCCCCTGATGCCGGCTGTGGGGCTGGGGGAGGTATTTCAGAAGTGCTGCTGCATTTATTTGTGCAAACAGAGGGTTGGGGTGGAGGGAGTGCTTTGGTAGCTGGAAATCAGTGACTGCCTGGCCAAATGTGTCTGTGCCAAGACAACGGGGTGGCTCAGACTCCAGGAATGGCACAGGGGGCTGGATGTCCCTGGCAGTGCTAAGGGGTGGGTGATTCCTCAAACCCAGCCCTCAGTCAGCTGCACCCAGCTTATTTTCTCATCCCCCCCTCTCAGCACAGGAGCAAAGCATGGAGTCCCACTCTGCTTTGATAGAATCCATTTAACATGCTGAAAGTTCCTTTTTCTCACCCCTTTGCCTTGATTTGAAGCAGACAGATATCATCAGCTTGTGGTTCTGCCCTTTCCTCCCCTTTCCCGGTGTGAGGCTCTGTGAGGGTGAGGAGGGCCCGGCCGCCCCTCCAGGGGCTCCCGGCATCGCCGCCACCGATGGCTCCTCGCCTTTCCTGGAACAAGAACTTGCTATCCAGAGGGACATTGTTATCTCTGTGATAAAATGCTATTCCTGTAGGGGGCTTTATTGCTGTTTTTGCTTTTTTGGCTGGTTGGTTGGGGTTTTTTCGTTTGTTTTGGTTTGGTTTTTTGGTTGGTTTTTTGTTTGTTTGTGGTTTGGTTTTTTTTTTGGTTTTTTTTTTTTTTTTGACAAATAGCCTTCTTACACTCACAGCTCTGGAAGAGTTAAATCATCCAGCTTTAAGGAGCCTGAGCCATGCAAGGCTTTTTGCTGCCTGGTCCCTGGGAGCTCCCTCTGCTCGGGGTGGCCTTGGCTTGTTTGTGGAACCGGAGCTGATAGGGAAGTGTTGTCCTCTGATAAACCAGAGATAGCGACTAAGGAGATGTTAAGAGCAGAAGGTGCCACATGAGAAACAAACACCCAAAGCACTTTGGGGGCTGCTGGCAATGATTGCCTTCCTGTGTGGACTTTGGTTCCTTCCTGGGTTGCACAGTTCATGGACCACATCAGGGTGTTAGGAAGTTACTGTTGTTTCTGGGGCCAAAGCCTTCTTTTTCCTAATTATGGAACAATGCCTCCACATTTTATATTTTACTTTTTTTTTTTTTTTAATTGTACTGAGGTATTTTAGGTTAAAAACCTGGCATCATAAGAGTTTTTATTTTTTCTCTAAGCACCTAATGCTCATAGTTAGGAGCTGAAAACCTTCTGCTTAAGGTGGGGCAACACACCCCAGTTTCACCACCCCAGAAGGGATTCACATCTCCTGGTGCAGCTTGGAAGGTGGTGCATCAATGGTGAGAGACTGAAACCACCCTGCTCCTTTGAATGACAGGCAGAAGAAAGCATGAGACTTCATGTTTTAGCTCCTCTGCTAAACCAGAAAAAAAGGGGCATGAAAAAATAAACTTGTTCCTCTTAGAAGACCCACGCCCACATTGGTTTTATAGATGTTATAGCCATAGTTGGTGGCCACTTTTGCTTCATCCTGTTGATGAGAGGAAGGATGAAGCAGTCATCAGACATGCTGGACATGTGGAGATGCCTGGGTTGATCCCCTCTTGCTCATTTTCCCTTGGGTTCTCCGTGAGTCACTTGTCTTCAGGGCCCCAGTCCCATGCCTGTAAGCACAGAAAACACTTTCCAACTGCACTGGGAGGCTGGAAGTGATGTATCACTGTTTGCAGGATACTAAAATAATAGAAATAATAATTAAAAACTAATGCATTATTAATGATTTATTAATAATAAATAACAAACATGAATGAATAATTATAGGAAAAATAAACACACAAATAAACTTAATAGTTTAAACAGCAGTTATGTACTCACCCAGTATGTGCCTTATGAAATTGTCTCCTGGTTATATGCAGGATAAATTGCCACTGTGATAATCCTACATGAGTATAAGGTGTCTTAGGAGATGAGGTTGCATGAGTTCAGGTGGGATTGAAGGATTTCAAGTGAGTTCAGTGTGCAAAGAATAAGATGCATTGTCCCCAACAAAAAGATCTCTATTGCTACTTTATTTATTGTTATGTAATTCTTATGTTTTCTTATGGGTCTGTGCATGGAAATTATGGAGAGGGGTTTGTGGGGTTATTTCAGCAGCAAAAGCATCACTGGACACTTCCTCTGTTTGAACTTTGGAGTGTGAGATTGCATCTCAAAAGCACAACTCTGTACAAAGGGGCATATTGGTGGGGCATATTGGTGTGCACAGTGTAATTGGAAGTGTAATTAGCCTTCTAATTAACAAAAGTCTTGATTTTGACATCCAGAGTAGTGTACTGGTAGTAAGGAAGACTACCTGTTGCTATGATAGGCTTGCACAGTGTCCTTGGTGACTCACTGAGAGCTGCTGGTCCTGGGGAACTCTGGCAGAGCTGCCATAGGATCCCAGTGGAATATGTAGGGCAGGGATGTGTGCTATTACGAGAGTGATGTAGGCACAGTGCCACGGAGGTAGAGGTTAAATCGTTGTGGCCTAATGCAGATTGGCACTAAACCTTGCCAAATTAAATGTTCAACCTTTTCTCTGTCAGGGGTTGCATTAACCACCTGTGTAATTAAGAAAAAAACAGTAATTTTACTCTGAGAGAGAGTTCCGAGAGGTCTTGTGCCTTGAGTTGCAAGAGTGAAGAGTGCAAATGTCTGTCAAATTCAAGTGTTCATACTAACAGGTTTTTACCAAAAATGCGCCAGCAGGGAGAATAAATTCTAATGCCAAGCAGAAGCTCCTGCTGCAAAATGCCATGGCCTAAAGAAATGGAGAAGAATGGAGGGTTGAAAGGAAAGGTAAAAACACTCTTTTCATTACTGAGGTGTTAATGGTAATGAGCTGTTTGATGGTTGCTTTAGTTGTATCTGATGGGCTTAGACCCCACCTGTTCCTGGTTTTCCCCATCAGAGAACATCCTTGAGATAACTGGTTTTGTGCTGGGTCTTGCCTTTATTCTGCCTGCCTCTTTCTAGCAGTTTGGAGCTCTGCTGGTTGTAAACTTGGTTCTAAATTAGCTAGTCTTTAATTTTGTGGCATGTTTCTGTTTTCTCCACGGAAGGAGGAGATGCCCTTCTCTAACTCTGCATTTAAATCAAGTGTAATGCAGGACTCTGAGCAGAGGTAGCAATGAATTGGAGGAGATGAAAAATCCAACATCTGCTTACTCTTTCCTGTTTCTCTCCTGTTTTAACTTGGAGGCTGCTGGAAGGCTTGATTGCTCGTGGTGAAAATTATTTTAGCAGTTCAGCCATTTAAACTAGATTTAATTTTTGGCTTGTCTTTTGACATCATCGTTCATTCACACCAATGAAGTTTGCTGGTGACCAGTGTAGCCTCCAGGTCTGGAGAGGCATGAGCTCTGCAGGGACACTCATGCTGATATGGTGGCCCAGATCTTCATCAGTTTTTATGTTCCTTGTGATGGTGCTATTTTTTATTTTCTGGAAGCTCCTTTCTGCTGTAGCTATTTGGTGTCATCTCAGCACTCTGGGCAAAGCTGATCACTTTGGCTGCCATGACTCTGCAGCGCTGGGAAGCAATGGTTTGGTTTTTGTGTTGGGATGAGCTGTTGAGCTCCTGATCCTCTCTCTGCCTGGCCAGCAAACAGAGCTGCCCTCTGCCACTGCTCCTTCCCATGGTGGAACCAACACAAATGTGTGTGTGAGGATATGGAGGACAACATCCACTCTCTTGGGATAGAGGACCTATTTCAGTGGGAGAAAACCCATTTCCATGGGCTGGAGGGTCAGTGCAGACTCATCAGAGGTGACAATCTGCTAGTGAGGTGACAATCAGCCAATCTGCAAGAAATCTTCAGGTGGAGTGAGACTCCCAGGAGCCACTTAGTCACTGATGATCAAGCCCAGACTCAGCAGCTGTGCTGGTCCTTTCACCTTTCCAAGACGACCCGAGTGCATGAAAAATTCCGGCTGTAGCATCAACCCGAGCTCTGCCAGGAACAGCCCCTGTGGGTGTTGTTTGACTTGACAGATTGAAGGTGCTCGTTCAATTAATGCTGCATCATGGTTCTCTTTCAATAACGCAGCAGTTTTGTTTACAAGCCTTTGTGCTCCCCGATTTAAGTCGTTCCTGACAAAAGGAAGTTTAAATGCTTGCATTGATTCCCGGCTCCGCAGTGCAAAATATCCACATGTGGCAAATACGTGGAGATTTTTCAAAGCAGCCTAAAGGATTTAAAGTGCTTTTAACAGCTCACAGGCCTTGGACCACTGCTTTTAAGCAGCCGTGAGTCACAAATAGATTTAGAAGATAAAATGCTGGATGCTACTAGTTCTCTCTGCACATCCTTTGCTTATTTATTTTTTTGAAGAAAGCATGCTGACTGAATTTATCCTTTGTAATGTCTGGAGTCTCATATTCTCATATTTGGTCTTCCTAAAAAACGTTGGCTTTTGTAAAGAATGAGATGGCTTAGAAGTAAGTTTTCTGGAGACTGTCATAAGTCTCTTCCCTGTCACTGAATAAACTACCCAAAAATATAGTCCTTAACAATTTCATATGTGACACATGTAAGAAACTAAGATGCTTTCTAGTTTTCAAGTAAAACTTGAAAATGGCAAGGTGGGTTGTGGTTTTGATTTGTGGTTTGGGTTGGGTTTGTTTTTCTGTTTTTTGTAGAAACCCAAGTTTTTAAGAGAAGTTGTTAACTATTTCCACTTTTCTGTGGGTTTAAAAATGTTTCACCCCTGAACGTTTGCTTTGAAATTTTTCTTAAAAGGCTAATTTTGTGTTTCATTCAGACTGTTGTATGTTAAGAAAGCCCAGTATTGGACGAAAAATGTGGAAGAAGAAAAAGAAAAAAAACCGCACAGAATTTCAGTGTGAAACTATTTTACGTGTCAGATATATTGGAGTTAATTGGCTTTTGTATGGTGTTCATCTGCAGTGGATCTACCAAAATAGCCTAGATGATTGCTCTGCTCCATCTGGTTATTATCTTGCTTGCTGTAATATCCCTGTGCCACGCTGTTGTGGCCAGCAGGGCTGGGAAAAATCTCACTGGAGATTCCCAAAGATCTGCTCTGTGATACGTTACCGACTTGTCAGGGGCTCATTTGACAAATTGAGAATTAGCCAAATGCTTTTTTCAAGCCAAAAGTAGCCTGAGATGATGTCTATGCATCATACCAAAGAGCTCTTTTGAGTTCCTTAAGGTGCCTGACTCCAAATACTCCTCAGATTATTAATAGTGCCCTAATAAACCTGGAGAGCGATCCTATAAATTTCAACATGTTCGGAGGTCAAACAGTGAAGTCAATATTAATTAATAGTCAAAAGCAGTGTTTTATTTCAAGTAATCAGCCTCCTGACAGTCTGAGCAGTCTTGGAGGTTAGTTATGCTCCAAGAGTGGGAGCGATGCCAGGGCGTCCCGTGCTCTGTCGCTATAAAAGACCAAATAATCTGGAGCTGCTGCATGTAATAGCTGAGGATTCAGTGAACCTCCTGAAATGCTCTGTGCCCTTTCATGAGGGGTCGTAGGAGTGATGTGCTGGTGGACCTCGAGGTGGCTTCTCTTCACCCTCTCCACAGAAGAAAGAAACACAAGAAATTGACTTTATTATGAGGGCAGAAGAGAGGTGCAAAAACCCAGGGGCTGGGGTGACCTCAGGTGTGTGGAAGCTTCAGTGGCTTCTTGGTGGCAGCTCCCAAGCAGAAGTTTGCAGGGGGAAAGGAAGGACACATGAAGGAGCTCTGCACTTGTAGCACAGATGGGAAAGGAGAGAGGCTCCGTAGGAAGGGAAGGTGTAGATGTGGTGCTTGGGGATGCAGCTCGTGGGTGGACCTGGCAGTGCTGGGTTCATGGTTGGACTGATCTTAGAGGTTCTTCCCAATCTTAATAATTCTGTGATTCTAAGCAGATGTCCCTGATGCCAGCTCCAGTATAAATTAAATCACTTCAAATTTGTTTAACGCGCACTACTGAGAATATTTAAAGGTGTAATATTCTGTTTTGAGGGAACTGTCAGGTTACTGTGCTCAAAAGCCATTCCATTAATTCAATTAATTTGTAGAAGTGATTTATAGATTATTCTGCCTTTCAATAACTGACCTGCTGCTCCTGGAAATTCCTCATAAACTCTTCTCCTTTGCCTGCCTGGTGGTTGACATCCCACCTGATTGTGGCTGTGGTGTAGAGTCACCCTTGGTGGACAAGGGTGTGTGATCCCAACAACTCATTGCAGAAAGCCCATCTTGCCCAGAAGTTCTGTCTTCACTAATTTTGATGCTACCTCAAAACTGCAACATGCTGCAAATGCCACCCTCCACCCCCAAAAAGGACTGGGAGGGAAGAGAAAAGCAAAAGATTATTTTTTTTATTATTTTTGCCAGGCAGATGCAGATTCCTCTTAGCTGAAGTGCAAAGATGGATGCTTCATCCAGGTGTTTGTATTTTCTCCCTAATCCGTTATTAGAGTGAATTAAGATACCTTTTGGCTACCATCTCTCCTCCAAGCTACAGGCTTCTCATAAGTTATTTATGTGGGATGTGTCACCTGATTAATTATATTCCCATATAACCTGACAAGGCTGATGCAAAGTGTTCCCTGGTGTGAGGATTCACGTGTGATGGAGCCGTGCTGGATCCATGGTGCTCATCTCCAAACCTGCACCACACTTCCTTCTTAAGGAAGAAAAATACAAAAAATTTGCAGAGATTTGTGGCCAGCTAACCCAAGCAATGCTTCATTTTTGTGGAAGGAAAAACAAAAGATTTGTGGCCAGTGAAAGGTTTACTATTGAATTTTTTAAATATCACGTATACACACACGCACCCATAAATAGAATACGTGAATATAAAATAAACATATATTCACTGCCAGTGCTAGTTATGGTACATTAGTGTTTTAATTCCTTTTAAATTCATTTTGCCTGCCATCCCTTGCAGCTGGAGTTGCAGTCTCCAGGTTGCAGTGTCTCCTGTGGAGTCCCTCACCATGGGGCAGCTGGGTGCAGGGTAGAGTTGAGCATGTTGATTCTTCTAAAGCAAAGTGTCCCTCTCTTTTCATTTATTGTACTGTTGAAGCTGCTCAATTCACTCCAAGAACATGAAATGTTGACTGAAGCCATCCTATGTCCCAGTTTTGGTCCCTGTTTAATGGAGCACATCTTGTTACTCTTGTTGCAGCATATATTAATTTCTATAAGGCTTTTGCTGAAAGAGATGGGCTAAAGCATGTGGTCTGAATGGTCTGAACTGGTTGTTTTCAATGACATTAACCAGATGTTAGGCAGCCTTTGGTGGGGGGATGTGTGTAAATAAAATGGAGTAGTGACATGCTCTTCATCATCCACATTTTTATATCCTGATGAAAATAAATGTTCCAGGTTTTAGCTATTTTTCAAAAAAATGGCCTAAGTACTTTGCTGTATCTTGAGCTTTCCTTCCATGAGCTCTTCTTATCCCAAGTGTTTCCTGAAGGAGATATTTGGTGATGTCATTGCATCTCTGCCCCCTCTGTTTTCCTGCTCAGCCTTTTGACATTGGTGCCATCTCAACAGGTGGAGTTTTTGAAGGTTGTGTGTTCTGCTGCTGGCTTCTGAGAGCTTTGCTCTGCCATCATCTTGGCCAGATGTCTTCTCCCATCTGGGCTGTCTCGGGTTTTGGGGTGCAAAACCCAGCTGCCACATGGAGCTGCAGGAGGCATTGCCCCACAGCCAGCCCTCCAGCAGCCTTTCAGCAAACCTCTGGCTGATGGGGCACTCAGAGCTGCTGCAATCCTGCAGACTTCCACAGCTGCTGCCTTTCCCCACCTTTTTTTACTGATAGCAGTTTGATTTCATCCCTGGTTGTAAAGGATTTTGTGCAGTTGAGGAGACAGACTGAGAAGCTCCACTCGAAGGTGCCTCGTTGTCAGCTTCTCCTCTGCCACAGGAGTGCTTTCCCATTCTGGCCACGTGTGGTTTCTAGCCTAAAACATCTGAGTTTTGAGTGTGTGCTGTCAAGCACATCTCAAGGCTCTTTGGTCAGCAAAGCATGTGTGCACTGAGCACTGAATGGCCCAGCATCACAGTGGGTTTTCTTTTAATGCCAACTAATCAAAATGATTTAGCTTGATCCCTTCTTTCTACACTGGTATAAAAGCAGGAGCAATAACCAGAGGTCAAGCAATTTACTGAGAGATGGGCTTTTGGGGTGTATTTTTTCTCTTTTAATCCAAGGGGTCAAAGATTAGTCTTGGCTTCACTGGGGATGAAGGTGTGTTTCTGTGGTGTGGGTTTAGATTTAGCTGCAATCTGACATATCTTCCTATGAGAAAACTGGATGCCTCCTCTCCCCTGCAGCATTTCTTTCTCTGTTTTTATTGTTGTTTGGTTGGGTTTTTTAAGTGTGTGGCTTCATAGAATCATAGAATGGAAGGGATCTAAAAGATCATTTACTTCCAACACCCCTGCCATGGACAGAGACACTTCCCACTAGACCAGGTTGCTGCCACAAAGCCTAGAAGCCTGAGCACATTTTTGTTTCAGTTTAAACAAGTCTTTATGACCTCACTTGGCTAGAGGAGGATTAAGTCCTGAGCTGCCACTTTCCCTGAGAATTTGTCTTAAAAAATTGTCACAAACCTCCAGCTTTTTTTCAGCTACACCTGTGACATGAGTAAATAAACAAGTCAGTGCTTTTGTAAAGGTCCAAATACATTCCAAAACTATATCAAATAACCCTTATTGGTCAGACAGGGGTATTTTGGGTGAGACCATCCACCCATCTGGTATTTTTTTCACTGATATCACTGTGCTTGTTCTTGATCTTTTATTGCTTTGGCTACTTCAGCCAGGGATGGTTCAGCCACAATGCTGAGGGAAGCAGTGGGTGATTAAATAGCTGCTTTTCAAGCAAATTCCTCTCTTGTGGGATAGGTCTGAATGGATGGAGTCTGATTAATGCCCACAACTGAGTTTGGGCACTCATCCCTAAACTCCAAGTGTGATTTTCATGATAGGGAGAGGCAAAAAAGCAGTGTCAGGAGCTGGTTTAGCTGGTGAAGTGTTGGTGTTGAGTGAGAGGAAGCGTATGTTGGGTGGGAGTCTGGGGTGCCTATCTTGACTGTGCTTTGTTCTCCAGCTGGGCAAAGATGTTGTAGGCCTCAGCCATAAAGAAATAATACTTGAGTACCTCAATATCTGGTCAGGTCAGAGCCTTAGATCTGTTTTTTTAAAGGATGTTGGACCCCTTGTGTGATTGTTTGGTTAAGTGATGCCTGCTCAGGCACATCCAAGTTTGCCAGCAGGTGCTGGAGCTTGCTCTTCCATCTTCACCCTTGTTTTTTTACTGAGTGCTGAGAAGCTTTGGGTGGGATGCTGAGATACTCTTTGTCCAAATGGGTCCCTCCTGTGTTTCTAGGGGAGGTTTAGTGCTCGTGCAGAGAGAGGATTTAGTGCCAATGCATCCTCCATCAATATTTGTATTGAATGGACACAGGGCTCACTGAGCTCCCCTAATCTCTGGTTTGTGTGGCTGGATGATGGAGACAGTCTTGGCCTGCTTTGGAGAGGGGAAGGGGATGTGTAAAGGGAAGCAGGAGCTGGAGTTGCTAGGGAAACACGAGCAGGGATGCTTGCAGGGCTCTCACCTGATCCCTGCCACAGCAGCTCTGCAGAGCAGGTTCCCTTTCATACAAGTGTCATGTGGCCTCCTGGGTGAATTCACGGCCACAAAAAGCTGCTGGAACTGTCCCAAGGCTCGAAGGGCAGCAGTGATGCCCAGCAGGAGTCCCCCAAAGAGTTGGGGAACACAATCAGCCCCATGAGTGCTCTGGGGACATGCTGCCCATCAGCATCACAGCTGGTCCCTGAGGGTTGTTCTGGGAATGAGACAAATGGGGATTTGCTCCTTCTGGGATCACTTTTGGGGAATTGCCAATTCTCCCTCACTGAGAAGGAATGCAGCAGGCTCAGTGATTTCCCCACTTATGCCCATATTGTGGGAGGTGGGAATGATGCTGGACCCATCTGGGATGTCCCCATTTTCATCATTTTTACCATTGTTGTTCCCATTTGTCCCTCTGGAATTCGAGTCCAGAGTACTTTGCTATATGAGTAATTAGTGCCAGGCCATGTACCCTGTGCTTAGCACACCCCGTACCAGGAAAGATGACTTCCATCAAATTTATGATTTTGCAGGTATTTTATTCCTTGCAAATGTTTTATTTATTGCAATGGTTATTGATAGCTGCACGTACCAATTCTGTTGAGGCAAAACAACCTTCTACAACTGCTTTTTTTATTTGTGTGTCTGGAATAAAAATCAATCCTGGCAAAAATTTGAATATCTGGATTCCTCTTGGCTTCCCCACCTGGTAAAATTTAATAATAGCTTGTAAATGTTTTCATCAGCTGCTTCTCTGTTCTTTAATTGAGCTCAGATGAATCTTGAATGAGTAGTTTTTGTATGACTGGGTGGTTTTTTTTATGTTTAAGCAGCAATCCTTTCAGTTTAAGCAGCGAGCGCTTTTGGGACATGGATGCAGGACTGTTTGCAGTGTGATTATTTTCTAAAGTTTGGAATTAAATAGTTGAGCAGGAAAGCAATTGAAACTTTTCCTGTGCTGGTGGGTTCCTGGAAAGCAGCTGGTACCATGCAGGAATTAGAAGCAGCTGGCTTTGCTTTATAACAAATCAAGGGAGTGATTATCTTGTGATAATCTTGCCCCCTGCATTTCTTATTGCATGAGTAAACACAGCTTCAGCTTGTAGACTTTGAGCTTGGCCTTCCACCTTTGCTACCAGAGATGAAAATTCAGGCATGCCAGGATGTGCTGCCCCTCCATCAGTTCTGCCTGGCATCATCCCTGTCTCCCTGGGATGGTGCAAGAAGGGGATGAGCTGAGTTGGCTGTGCCAAGAGCAGTGATGGAGCCCAGTGCCAGCTCATGGATGAGCTGTCCCTGACTCAGACAAGCAGGGACCATGTTTCACAGCCAAAAAGCCACGTGGGGAGAAAGTGGGTGCTCCAACAAACTGTTCTTTCTGTGACATCTGGCCAGAGACTGCTGCTTTGAGCTTTAAACAGAAGAAAGGGACCAAATAAAAGATTAAAAGGCCCCCTGCTAACAGGTAAGGGTGAGGCTTGCACTGTGGTGCCAAGGAGTCCATGTCTCGAGTTCAGCAGGGTGGCACTAGGTGAGATGAGCTCAGATTAGCAGAACTCCTGTCCTTAAGAGCCTTGGTTACATCTGAACTCATGATGGGCTTGAGAGGCAGCTGGCACGCACATGATGGGCTTCAGGGCCAAGCCTCAACTCCCTCTTGGCCAGCTCACCTGGCTGCTGCCAGCAGGTTGGCATTGCCCCTTCTATGGATCCCAGCACCTCAGGCTGGGCTTTGCCTTTCCAGGCTGCTCTTAGGCCCCATTGGAAAGGAAAGAGAAGGCATGTCCAAACAGAAGACTCCCCATTCATCTCCATTTTATTCCTTGCCCTTCCCCTGCAGTATTTTCCTGCTGGGAAGGTGAAACCATGAGCTGGAAGGATCTGGCTCCCTGCTTGTCAGCGGCGCCGGCGTGGCCGGTTTGCTGGCCCGGGGGCGGGGGACGCTGGGTGTCAGCTCCTGTTCAAAATACATTTGGTTTCTAAATTGAGACAGGGATTCTGCACAAACACTTGGCATAGGTGAGCTGGAAAAAGGTTTTAAGGGTAAGCAGGTTATTTATACTCTGTCTTGCGTGTCCAGCCTGTGTTTGTGCTGCTAAGTCGTTTGTGTTTATTTTATGGAGAAAGACCTGTGCCATAAATACTGCTCTAAGCAGCAGTCAGCAGCAAGAGCAGGGTGCCATAGGAAGCAGTGGCCAGCTTGGATGGAGGAATATGGTTGGGAAGGGGGGTTTAAACAGGATTTAGACCCTTCCCAAGGACCGTATCTGGGGCATGGTATCCAGTTTGGATGGAGGAGTGTGGCTGGGGAGAGGAGTTTAAATGGGATTTAGTCCCCTCCCAAGGGACTCATCCTGCAGCAACTGAGAGGTAACAGTGGGCTGGGTGGTGCAAAGACTCTGTTCTCCATCCCTGGGCTGCTTAATGTTCAACACTGGAAATATTTTCAGGCACCTTGAGCTGGGAGCAATCACAAGTCCATGCATACAATAATTTTTTAGCAGGTATTGGCCCTGCTCATATGGCAGTGATCCCACTTATGAAATCCCTGGAAAGTACTGTGTAATATACATTTTCCTCCTTGGGCACTCAGATGAGTAAATGGGGTTTGGAGATGTCTCTTGATTTGGGGTGGAAAAAACGGTTTTGAAACTTTTGGGATATCAAAGAAAATCCCTGTCATCCCATGTTGGTAGTGCACTTATCCTCACATTTGTCTCACAGGCTCTTTAGTGTGAAAGAGTTAAATGTCTGGTTGCATCTGTTCATTGCCACAGCCTTGAGGAGATTTCTTGTCTTCAAGAAATAAACGTAGCACGTGTTCAGCTAAAAATATTGCAGGAGGAATCCTTCCTTGGCCACAGCCCCGATGTAGGAGAGCAGCTGTGAGTCGTGGGGATTTTGTTTGTTTTTAAACTTCATCTGTCTTCAAAGTGATGCTGTCCTGGGGTGTTAGAAGAGCCAAAGTCCCTGGTGACCTTTGTTTGCATCCACTGATGGCCGTGGAGTAGGACTTCTTGGCAGCTATTTGCAAGATGAGTTAGAGGAGCTGTTGGCTTTGTTTGTGGTTACCTGCAAAAGCAGAAAACCTGGAGGTTACTGAGATGAGTTGAACTTCAGTAGCTGCAGGGTGGAGCACCTCAGTGTGACAATCTGCACCGAGGTGGAGAGTGAGGAGAAGGGTCTCAGCCTAGCTTTTTACAGGAATCACTCNGTTACTGAGATGAGTTGAACTTCAGTAGCTGCAGGGTGGAGCACGTCTGAGGCTGCTCCTCAGTGTGACAATCTGCACAGAGGTGGAGAGTGAGGAGAAGGGTCTCAGCCTAGCTTTTTACAGGAATCACTCTGTGACACCAAAACTTCCTCTTTGAGCAAGGTGCCTGGTTGCTGTCTTAATGGGCAAAATGAATATTGACCCTGAGAATTCACTGTCTTTCTTTGGCTGTGTGTGCCTTTGAGTTCACTGCTCTTGAAAAGCCAAACCACTCCCCTCTGTGTCTCAGTGGGGTGGGATTTCTTAAATTTGGCTTAACCTTCTGCTTTAGGACCTTTCACCCCTGCAGGTAATTTCAGTTTAGTGTTTCTGTTGGTAAACTCTCATAACAGGGGGTCATTGCTTCCTTGATAAATGGGTGGCATGGGATAGGGCTTCCTGGCAGCTGGGAAGACTCTGCAGGTGGATGCTGCTGCTCACTCATTAACACAAAGGTGCTGGGAAGCTGCACTCCAGGACTGGCATGCCCTGTGATAGCTGTTCCCACTCCCAGACAGCTCATTTTAAATGATGCTTCACTGTGCATTGTAAAAGCAACCCTCCCTCTTTTTTTTTCTTTTTCTTTATCTCTTTTCTTTTTCTTTTTTCCTTTTTTTTTTTTTGCATTGCTGTCCAGTCATTTGCCCACCACCCCAAATCCCAATTGAGACCTGATGCTGAGGGCCAGATGAAGCAGTGAATGTATTCAGCCCGATGATTTCCACATGAGCAGGGCTCTGCTGGTAAAAGAAGTGAACTCATTGCAGAAACCTCCCAAGAACAAAGCTTTGGAGAAAGGATCAACCTTATTAGCACACTCAAGGAGAAAGGGGGTTTGTCACTGTATCAGTTTATGCTTCAGCACATTAGTGTTGTAAATCTCTTTATGGAAAGTTGGTTAAAAAACTGTATTTGCTTTCCCCTGTTAAAAACACAGAAAAAAAAAATCAAATCTCCAGCACACTAGTTTGCTGTAAATCTTTTAACACAAGTTTATGGGGTTTGATGGTTTGAAGCCTCCCTCAATTAAAATGATTTTTTTTTTTCCAAGCAATCTTTTGGTTTCCCAAGTATTCTTCTGGCCTTTTCACTTGAAAAGGAAAGGCAAACTTTCATGAATTGAACAGGGGCACTCTTTGAATGAAGTGAGGGTCAGTGCTTCTCCAGGCTTTTCTTCCCATTGTTTGAAGAATACACTGAGGATAGTGGGAGCAGATGTGCTGCTTCTATTTGGGCTTATTTTGGCCCTAGTATGGATATATATGAGCTGCCATTGCATTAATTCCTCCCATGGCTGCTGTGGCTTAGTCTGTGTTCCTTTGTAAATACAGAACAAGTGTCTTCTGATAAAGACTTGGTGCTTTATATTGACACCATCCTGTTAGAAAAAAACAATAAAAAAGGTGAAAAATATCGGTGGAAGGAAAAATCAGTGGAGAATCTCTTTGTTCTTTGTGATTTATGTTGTGGGACAGACACCCTGCACACCACTGGCAGAGCTGGGATGGCAAACTTGGCCAGCTGTGTTAGTGATTGAGGGTGGGCATGCATCATCCAGCCACTGATTGCTGAATGTGATTTGTTGTTTCTAATAGTACCTGCCACAGGGATTTAATTCTGTGGGGAAAAAAAAAAAAAGTGGAAGTTGAAGGAGATTGCATTTAAAAAACCTGCTTGTGATCTGTCTGTATTTCACACTATACAGGAAGATTAGCCATGCTTTGAACACTGGAGTGCTGATTTTGTTTGGCCAGTGACTCTCAATTTAACTGTGCCATAAATGAAATGGAGAACGGACACTTATGGGCATGAATGTTTTAATGTTAACAAAGGAAAAAGCTCTGTTGTGTCAGGGTAAAAGGGTGAGCAGTTTGGCTTTGGAACAGAGATGCTGCAGTAATTAAAGGCATCCAGAAACCTGGAGATCTTTACCTTTTGGGGGGAAATCCTTCAAACAGAGGCTTGATTCTGCCTACATAAACTGATATGAAAATCTCTGCCTTTAGTTGCAGAGGTGTCACCCTCAGATGGGCTCTGACCCTATAATGGAAGTACTGTTATATCACTGTGTATTATAGCTGGAATCCTGCTTTTAAGGGAGGTGTTTTCTGGTGGGCACACACCACTGCAATCACTGCTTCAAGGACAGTATCGCTTTCATGAGGACCACATCTCTTTCACCTTCTGAATCTCCCATCCTCTTGAAACAGAGCAATTGTTCGGTGGGGAATGTAAAGTGTGCACTCATCCTGCCAGTAACAATGGAGGTAGTTTGTTTTGGTTGAGGAAAAATACACATAATATATAAAATACATTTAATTGCTCACCTATTCATCTCCCTTTCTGTCCCATTATCTTACCTTGTTCACACAGGAGTGAGGGGTGTGGTTTACCAGGGGAGAGGGCAGAGCTGGGCTCAGATCTGTGCCACACCAGGCAGCTGTGGGAAATCCCTCTTGCAGCAGCAGTGGCTCCAAAGAGGCAGATCATGGTCTGCTCCTTCCTGTGTAACAGTCAGGGAATGCTCTTTACCCCATGAAATGCCCATGTGGAAAATCAGTGACATGTGTCCCTCTTCCCCGGAGGGGGATAGACTGGAAAGAAATCCTGGTCTGCTCTGCTGGAGCTGCCTTTGCTGCAGCCCCTCCTAACTCAGCCTCATCACGAGGAAATTACTGCTTTGCACCTGATGCATTATCAAAAAATATCCACTTGCAATGAGGCTGGGTTAACCATGGCATTTTACAAGGCCAGCTGGGAGGAATGTTTTATGATTAAGTGAAGCTAGTTTCTAATGAGCCCTGAGCTTTGCTTTCCAAAATACCTCATTTTTGGAGGGTGGGATGTGTATTTCTCACTTTCTTTTCAACAAGCACATTTTAAAAACAGGATTCAACTGCAACCAGTCCAACCTACTCCATTGTCCTTGTCAAACAGCGATGGAAATATGCTATCTTCAGCGGGCATTTATGATGTATCTGTGTGCTTGGAATTTGCTGTGGGATACTCAGCCACAGGCTGACAATTCCAGGAGGAGTTGGGATAACAAAAGGTAATTCCTTTTGTCAGCAGAAGTTTAGTGTGATGGGCTTGAGATTTTGTGGGTGTTAAGGTTGTTTAAGAGGACTGTGATGCACTAATTTAACCTTCTAAATAGCACAGACAGAGGAACTTGATCTTCTGATACCCATCACCTGTCTTTTTTGTGCTGGATGCTTAAAATCCATTCCAAGATAAGAGGCTACTTAAGCCTTTAAGATTGCTTAGCAGTCAGTAGAGCTGGAAACAGCATGGTCAGATGAGGTGCAAAATTATACTGGTAAATCAATTCCAAATCCTGAAGGGATGCCCATGATGTGCCAGAGGTTGTTACTACCAGCAGAAAGCTCTGCTGAAGGAATAGGACCAAGAAACCTAATGCATCATGGAGTTTGAGTTGAAAACCATCTGCTTGAGCTCTCCTGCTAGTCCAACATGAGAAGATTAGTGTGGGAAGAAGTTGTGTCCTTCCTCTTTAAGTAGAGGATGGAAATAAGAATCAGGGGATAGAAATCTTTCATCCTGTGATAATGAAGAAATCTGCCATCCTAGGATAGTGAGATGAGGTAATATAGCATTGAAGAAAATACCTGGAATGCACATTTGGCTGATGGAGATGTTTCCTCTGGAAAAAAAAAAAAAAAAAAAAGGGTCATTCCTTATTCTCTTATTGAGGATGCCCTGAGTTTGGAATTCCTGTTGTGCCCCAGAAAGCATCTTGCAGATTCATTGGACTTCCCTGTGTGCTAAAAAGCATGAGAAAGTTGCTGGCTTTGTAGCACTGCTGCAATGAGCTCTGTCCTTGCCACCCCTTAGGCGGATGGTTTGCAAGGAGGGATTTCCCAAAAGCACATGATATTGACTCAGCCCTGCTTCCAGAATCCAAGGGAAATATCTGCTGAGGCACTTGGAAACTCCTCCTGGAGTTGCTCAGGTCAGTGGGGACTTCCACATGTGCTTTGATCTTTCTGTCTGAAGCTTTTTGCAACAAAGATTTTGTGGAGAGCAGATAGTCAGCATTCCTGAAGACTTTTAATTTCTATTCTGCAGCAGGTCTCAGCAAGTTTTGCCTTCATGGTGATCACTGTTAGAAGTGAAGACCCAGATCCAGCACAGCCTCAGCACAGGGAGACACAGAGGGCATTCCCAGAGCTGCATGAGAGATTTCCAGTACAGATAAAATCAGAGCAGTGGCTTCTGGTTGCAAACTCTCCTTGATGATGAGCAAGACAATGCTCTGCAGAAGGGGACAGGTCAGGAATATGGGAATTGGGATGCAACCAGCAAATCTTAGTGCTAAAACAAAAAATGCTGTGCTCTTCAAGTTCCTGAGTGTGTTTGAGTCTCTGGGAAGGTGGGGGGGTGCCAGTGAAATCACCAGTGAAATCACCAGTGAAATCCCATCCACGTGAGGCTTTCCTCCAGTGACACAAACCTGCCTCGTGCTGCTGCCAACAGCTCCTTGGATGCTGCACTGGGCAGAGCTCTTTGGACCACTGTTGTAATGCTCTGGCTCAGCACACCCCGTGTTTGCCTGCCTGGTTTAAAGTGTTACTAGTTCCTGAATGGAGAAACTGTCTGCAGGAATTCAATAGCTTCCCTGCTTTTCAGCACTGCAGCTTTTAGGAAGTGGCTGCTGCAGATGTGGCCAGATGAGCTGTTGAAATTAAAACACGATATGGATTTAATGGGAAATAGCTGCTCCCAAATGGCTGCATCCATCTAGATACTCCTAATCTGGAGTGGAGATTAATTTTTAATCTGGTTTATTTCACAACAATATATCCACGAGGCTAAATTGAAACAAAACTGTATTATTCCAGGATAAACACTCTCTCCTGTGGGTATTGAGAAGGAACAGGAGCCTGAGCAGCTCAGCTGGAACAGCTCCATGTGTGCACATCCACAAACCCATTGCAGGCAGCTGCAGTTGTAAGAGGGAGCCCATGATGTGGAAAATCCCTTGCAGAAGATATGTCAGTCATACCTGAGGATCAGCCAGGAGGGAGGAATAGCAAACAGCACTTTTGCTTCCCAGCTGAAGGTGTGCAGCTTGTAAAAAACTTGAGTAAATCTGGAAATAAAATTGAGGAATTGCAGTGAGGGGAACAAGTGGTTTTAATGTTGGAGAATAAGAAGAAAAAACAGTTGAAAAAATAGAAATGGGAGCTGGTGCTCCTGATCTTGATCAGTGTTTAAGAATCAGCAAGATTAATCCAAATTCCTTGCAAAGCAGCATGTTCTGGGGGGCTGGCACAAGGCCTGCTCTGAGTGAGCCAGCTCTGTCACAGGTGGCTCTGCAGGACTCGTTTGCACTGAGGGTCGTGTGAGGAGATGAGGAATTTTTCAGAGTGGTTCTGGGAACTCATTAGGCTAAAAAACCCACATAAATCTATGGTGGGTGTAAGTTATCACTGTAATGTGATAACTCCTAATGTGCCTAAGCCAGGCTGCCTCAAGCCTTCCATCACCCCCTCCTCTCTTGGTGCTTGTCTGCCCATGTGGACATGCCAAACCAGAAATGCCTCTCCCTGACCCCTTTGGACAGACTCTGGGGTAGGGAGAGGAGTTTTAATGGGGAGAGGAGTTTAAACCTCCTGAGAGGAGGTTGTAGCCAGGTAGGGGTTGGCCTCTTCCTCCAGGCAGCACTGACAGAACCAGAGGGGACAGTCTCAAGCTGCATCAAGGGAAATATAGGTTGGATATTAGGAAAAAAAATTTTATGCAAAGGGTGATAAAGAACTGGAATGGTCTGCCCAGGGAGGTAGTGGAGTCACCATCCCTGGGTGTGTTTAAAAAAAGACTGGATGTGGCTCTCAGTGCTGTGGTTTAGTTGAGGTCTTAGGGAATGGGTTGGACTCGATGATCTTGAAGGTCTCTTCCTACCTTGAGATTCTGTGATTCTGAGTTCCCAGCTCACAGGGCTTGAGGTGCATTCAGGGGGCCTTCACAGCAGCAAAAGTTTCCACACCAGGCTGCCTCCTCATCCTCCCCCTTCCTTTACAGCTGGCATTGTGCCAGTGATCCCAGGCAGGCTGGTTGTCCCCAATGTCCTCACACTCAGAACTGTTGTTATTTTAGACTCCTGGGTCCTCTGTTTGGAAGCAGTGCAGGATGCCACATTTTCTCCTTGATAGAGTTAAGTGATAGTGGTGGTTTTTCTTGTTTTGTTTTGTTTTGGGTTTTTTGGTTGGTTGGTTGGGGGTTTTTTGGGGGGTTTTTTTTGGTTTTTTTTT
>VZRH01001376.1:336416-376241 GCA_013397555.1 Urocynchramus pylzowi | reverse complement strand
ACACAGATGTCCGTGGAAGCTGTGAAGTGTGAGTCATGGTGTGAATATAGAAGCCCTGAGTTGTCATCCCTGGTGAGCAGGGAGGATGTATTTCTTAATATTAAAGTTCCTTTTTTAATTTTAAAAGAAAATGTCTTAAAGCCTCCTGTCCTTTTGAGAGTAGTTGTCAATGGCATCATTGCAGGTTACCATGGCAATATATGCTGAGATAATAGATTAACAGCCATTGATTGACTCGAAAACTTGGAGCTCTTTTACTGTGGGATAAGCCAAATCTACTGACAGAAAACAAAATTCCAAGTAACATCTTCCCTTGGCGTTACACCTTTGCTTTTTTGGTGCTGCCTGTGCCCAGATGTACCTGATCTGGCTTCAGAACCAAAACATTTTGCAGTAATAGATGCTTCTAATTAACCATCCCTGCATCCAGCTGGTTGGATGGGGCATCTCTGCCTGGACAAACCCTGGCCATTGAGGTCCCCAAAGGTGGGGGGAAGTTTTGGCTTGAGAAAGAGGCTCTGCAGAATCACAGGGGCTTGTTTCTGCTGTGTTGTTCAAAGACTTTAGTGAAAGAACAGGGGATAAAAGCAACAAGTCTCCAAATCCTCGTGTGCAGTTACGTGCTTAACCACAGATGTCATCACGAGTTTGATGCTTTGCCTAAAAATGTATTTAGCCCCTATTATGTAAGTACAGCAGGAATGAAATCACCCTGCTTGGGGAATAAGTGCTGGAGCAACGCTTACAAGTCTCACATTCGTTTTGGAGAGATGGAACTGGGTGGTCTCTCCAGAGCAACATTTTCCAAACATTCCCAGTTGCAAGCCTTCTTCAGTCTGGCTTGATTTTGAATTTCTAGCAACAACTATATGAAATTCTTTAATTTTGCAGTCCTGCACGTGATTTCTGGGCAGGTGTCTGGCTGAGGGAGAGCTGGGAGGCAGCAGCCCTCTTTCCCTGCCTTTCCCTCCCTCTTTCCCTGCCTTTCCCTCCCCACCAGTGCCTCCGAGAGCGCTCCACACATGCTTAGATTGTGGTCCCCCTTTGAAGGGTGTGCCAAAATGCAGCTGTGGGTTTGGAGGCAGCTGGTTTAGCATCCCCTGGGAAGGGGGCAAGTGGCTCATCCCAGCAGATGCTGCGCTGCAAGGTGAGCACCCAGCAGCCCCTGATTTCCCAGCTCTGCTCACCCCTGCCACAGTTGGAGGGAGAGCTCTTGAAAGCAAACCCAAACCTCAAACAAAGGGCCCGACTTCCATAATCACACGTGCAAGAATGCATCCGCAGTTGCTTAATTGCTGCATGCAATTACCCTCCAAATTAGAGGGCAATTACCCCAATTCAGTGTACAATCTCTGCCGTTTTATATTATAAAATTGCATGTACAAATAGCTATATAGGGACATAACGAAGTGTTTGCAAATAACTTCAGTTGCATACACTGCTTCATATATAAAGCCCGGTGGTTTTGACAGTCAGGCAAACAGACTGTCTGGTAAATCACTCAGTGTTTATGCAGACTATTTTGACACATCCCATCTTTTCATATATACTTTCATTTTAGGTTTTCAAAAGGGGACAGGCAGAGATAAAGAGCTGAGATTTATAGCAGCCTTCAGCCTTGGGGAAGATATTCCCTATGTATCTAATTATGAGTTAGGAGCCTGGCAACTGCTAACACCTAGACCTGGAGTTGCTACACTGGATCTTGGCTATAATTTAGAAGCTGTTGGATAATGATACAGCCTCAGTGATCTGTCAGCGACTCCAAATTAGGAGAGCAGGGTTTAGTCTCAGATCAGCAGCAAGGTCCCATGTCTCAGCAGGCTGAAGTCCTTCAGTTCACGAAGATCTTTTTTTAATGAGCTCCCTCTGTGCCTTGTAACTCCCAAGTAGAGGCGAGAGGTCTTCCCATGTCTCATGGTGCTTCGATTGCTCTTCCCATCATTATGTGCCTCAGATGGGTGCTGGGGGTCTTGCTTGGCAAAAACCTAGTGACACTTCAGTCATTTGGAGCAGAAAATTGACCCAGGGGAACCAGCATAATGACAGTTCCTCAGGACTGAGGTCAAAAACTTGATTTCCACCCCAAAAATGGGTGATGGTGGGTAGCCTCCCTCTGCCTGCATGATTTATGGGAGTTATTTGGGCTTGGTATTTTGTGTAAAGGTATTTCTGTGCAGCTTTTGTTCGAGGACAAGCCACACTGCGTCATCCCTGAAGCGCTGGGTGGATGCAGTGGGATGCCAGAAACCCATCTGCTCCTGCAAAGCCTGATTCTTCCTTAGACTTTGATTTCAAACAGGACTTCAGGCTTTATTGCTTAAATGACTATTTGTGGATTGTGATATTAAAAAGTTGATTGTTTTTGCCTGGCTGCTGGCACGAGGCTCTTTTCCATGGAGAGAGCTGGGGCTGAGAGTTGGATGCAGTGCTGGGGATGCTGTGCTCCTGCCCCATGTCCATGCTCCTGCCCCATATACATGCTTCTGCTTTGCAACTTTTTTTCCCAAATTTTGCATTGTGGCTGGTGGAATAGGCTTAGGCAGGAGAGGAATGGGGGCCCGATGAATGAGACCAGGTTCCAACAGCAATCTTCAAACACTTGCTTAGCAAAGGTTTTATATCTCATTGTAGTCAAGTCCCATTGATTTCTGCCAAAAGTTGAGCAGTTCTCTGGAGTGTTTATTTGCCATCCCACATGAGCAGGATGTTACCAGGCAGTGCCACAAATGAAGGCACTCAGGAGCTTTCCTGTGTACCAAGGCTGCTATGAGGGAGATGACAAGAGTGAGGAGAGGGAGAGCAGGACTGTGGGGACACAACCCCTTTAATCTGTCTCAAGCTGTGGTTTGTGACTGTACTGAAAGACTTTTGGCCAAAATTAATGGTGTCACTCCTGTCAGATGCTCAAGTTTGGTGCAACACTTTTTTTGAGCCAGGTTGTACTGCTGGGGGCACAGGGGAGCCCAGTGAAATCCTTGTTGTGCTGATGCATCAGCTGTGTCCAGTGGAGGGAGACAAGTGCTTCCTGCACATATCTTGGGGGAACGCCCTCTGATTCTTCTTGCAACTTGAAATGAGAAGCAGGACATGGTTATCCATGCCTTTGTCACTTGGAAGAATCACAGAATAGTTTGGGCTGGCAGGGACCTTTAAAGGGCATCTAGTCCAACTCCCTTGCAGTGAGCAGGGACATCTTCAACTACATCAAGTTGCTCAGAGCCCTGTCCAATCTGACCATGAATGTTCCAGAGATGAGGCATCTACCACCTCCCTAGGCAACCTGTTCCAGTGTTTTACCACCCTTATTGAGAAAAATATTTCATCTTTATATCAAATATAAATATTTATTTTCATTTAAAACCATTACCTAATGTCCAGCTCAGTGTTTCTTACATACCTATGGTGGCCTTGGGGGTATCTATTGCTCAATGGGGGAAGAAGAGGCAGGAAAATCTACACAGCTCCCTGGGGATGGATGGGCAAAGCTCAGATTTCCTTCTCTTAGTCACCACCTTTCTCTCTCAAAGGGACAAGCCCCTGTTTTGACTCCCCCTCCCTCTGTTCAGTGAGGGTTTTACCGCAGCAAGTGCGGAGCAGGCAGTTAGCTGCAAACTTTGGTCTCTGCATGATCCATTACAGAGCAAGGTGTGAGTGTTTCTTGATGAGCTAAAGCAGCAGGTAAATTAATACCCAGACCTGGAGCTGTGCCCCTTCCTGCTGAGACCATCTTGGGTACAAACAGAAGGGTTTCTTGCAGTCGTGAGCACCCAGCGGGGCGAGGATCCTACCAAATGGCTTTTGAAGAGATCTGAGAGCAGGTAACAAACACACAAGTTTTTAAAGTGTCTTCTTAATGCATGCATCCTTAGGAGCTGTTATAAAGAAAGCATACATCTATTTAGTCTTCTAAAACTTTATGCATGCTTTTATTCAAATCATCTAAACTTTAACAGCGGGGGGAGAACTGGGAAAGGCCTTTTTCCTGGCGCGGTCGCTGTTTGCAGAGTTGGGTTTGCGTGTTTGCAAGCAGCTCTTACTCTTCAGCTGAAACTTGTTCCAGAAAAGACAACTGTCTTGGGGGAGGGGAGCCTGGGCTCAACACAGGATTTAGCAGCCTTGGTTTGCTGGTCCCAGAGCCGGTACAGCTCCTGCTTCACATCTTTTCAACATTCTCTTTCTAAAGCATAGTGGAAATATCAAATCTCACTGCTGCTCTGTGCATTGCATTGGCTGTCGTTTATGGTGGGGAAAACAGAGGCTACACAATATTGCCTGAGGTTGCAGATGATGGTGGCTGAGCTAGGATTAGATTTTGGGGCTGTTTTCCAGTGAAATTGTTCATTAAACCCTCCAGCTTTCTGGGAGACGGAGTTGGTGAGGGAGAGGAAATTTCTGTCTTGATCAAAAGTGATATTCAGTTTGGGATGATAAAAACGATATTACAAAGTGTATTTCCAGGAGTGGAGAAGAAGATGATAAGTGAGTATTAGGTACCAGATGGAAGCCATGTGACTTATTACAATGAGGGTGGTGAAACTCTAGCCCAGGTTGTCCACAGAGGTGGTGGCTCTAGAAGTATTTAAGGTCAGGTTGGATGGGGCTGTCAGCAAACTGGTCAAGTTGAAGATGTCCCTGCTCATTGCAGGGATATTGGACTAGATGACCTTTAAAAATCCTTTCCAACCCAAACCATTCTATGATTCTATGCAGTTAAGATATTTATTATTTCCTTTATAAGTAAAAAGATAGTGCCCTCCACCCCCCACACAAGAGAAAGCTCTTTTGTTTTCCTGCTGATTTAACCAGTATTTAGCAAAAATGCTTAATCTGCCCTAAAGAAGCACGGTGTAAGTATCAAGAGAACAAATATCAAGGCTTTAACAAGGAGTGTCAATATTGACATTGTTCTGTGTTGAGGGATATTGGTAGGTTGTTTTCATTATTGTAAGCAACTTGTCAGAGGAAAACTCTGATGGAGCTTTGCAAGAGCTGATAAAACCTGCAGGTGCTATTGAAATTGAGCTCTTGCTCGTGTGTGCTTTGAATATGATTTCCAGCTTCACAAGTCAGCTTTATGACATTCTCATACCCCTATTCCCTTGCAGTCTCTCCCACGATGCAGATCAAGCAGTCTTCCTAAAAAGTGTTATTGAAGGATCGAACACCTCAGCAGCTTGCAAAGAGATTTTTCTAGTGTGATGAGTTTGCTCCATGCCATGAAAATTACCCATTGCTGAATCCAGGTGTTGGGATTGGGAGCAGGTTGGACCCATCATCCCTAGTTTATTCAGAACTGTGGTTTTCTAGCTAGAAATTTAGTTCTAGGCTTCTCAGAGGTCTGGCTGTTTTGGGAGAACAGCACTTTCGTTTCACCATCCTGTGGGACTATTTGTGTTTTCTACCCAGTTGTCAACACATTTTATTGAGATACCTACATTTTCCATGATTGCAATCCATCAAAATAATGGCCAGGCCTGACCTTGCTTAGGTTGGGTAATCCCAAGGAGAGATGGCTGCAGGGCATTTCAGGATTTACAGAATCACCATGGTACAGGGCTCATGGGTTTTTTTGTGTTTGTCTGTTTACAAGACGTGTGTTTGCTTCATTCTTAGTTTTCTTTTAAACTACTCTTCAAAATGCCACAAAGCAGAGTATTTCCAGATGAAGAGAGGATTTCTAAGGTTTAGGACAGAACAGGTCACCTACAAATATCAGTGTTCCCTTACTTGACTCTGGTTTTAATGGATGTGTCTGCAATTGTATTTCAGTTCTGCCACATGGTGGCTATGGGGGAATTGTTTCCCTGGGGGCAGCAGGAGCTCCACAGTCCTTTGGTACAAGGCTTTAAAGGAGGCAAGACCCACAGGCTATGGAGACTCCTTTGTTTGTGGTGGCCAAGCATCCATTTGGGGTGGCCAGCATTGTTTGCTGAATTTTCTGTTGCTGAAGGTCTTGCTTGGGTGGAGAGGCATTGTGATCTGCTCTCAGTTGCATCCATGGAAGAAACTGTGTATTTTAGGTGGTGCTTCCCAAAGTACTGGTGGAGAGGGAAAGTAACTCCACTGCATGACATCCCAGCAAGCATCAAGTAGCACCCTGGCAGGTTGTCTTTGCTAAACAAGGTTTCTGTGGTTAGACATTCCTGGGTATGCATTGCCTTGTGCCTCCCCTGTTTTAGAGTCCTAAGGTTGAAGCATTGTCCAGAGGAGATCTGGGGAGGTCTCAGCTTGGCTCTTGACTTCACCATGAGCTCCTGTGTGAGCCTAGACAAACCTGACCTCTCCATCCCTCACCTCACCCCAGAGGAGAAGAATAATCTCCTCGCTGTGCTGAAGCTCACACTGCTGAGCTGCTCAGCTCTTAGGGAATCAAACGCATGCATCATCTAAAAGAGAGCCATACCATTCCCAGGATCTATTTCTGATTTTACCTGAATGTCCCTGGGGCTTGATTTTTTGTTTTCAGGGCCAGGCCACGGGGAGGCTGAGACAAGGGAGTGCATCTACTACAATGCCAACTGGGAGCTGGAGAAGACCAACCAGAGCGGCGTGGAGCGCTGCGAGGGGGAGAAGGACAAGAGGCTCCACTGCTATGCCTCCTGGAGAAACAACTCAGGCTCCATTGAGCTGGTGAAGAAAGGCTGCTGGTTAGATGACTTCAACTGCTATGACAGGTAATAGCCCAGCTGGTTTATCTAAATGCAGGTTTAACCGATCCTCTAAGTGTAAAAGCTCGTGATTGTTTTGCATAGAGGAAAAGAAGGCAAGTCCAAGTTAATTGGCAAAAGCATCCCCTGTAGTTGCTTCTGTTGCTACTGCAGCTCCCAGAATTGTCACTTACCTGCTTTGACTTTCTAAATAGAAGCTGCAAAAATCACTTTTAGGGGTTTTGTATTGTGTTTTGTTTGTTTTTTCCCTAGCAAAGCTTTGATAATTCTGGCATTCATTGAAAAACCTGTCCTGTACCATCAAATGAAGAGCAATATGTTCTTTCAGGAGCATTTGGTGATAGAAGTGAAAACTTGGAATCATCTGGAGCTGTCTAGAAAAGCACAGATATCTGGGGGTGGTTAGGGGTTGAGATATTCTGACGTTTGTGATGTTGCAAACAGTTCCACTGTTCTTTGGCTGAGTGAAGAGGAGGGCCAGGAGAAAGAGTGGGGAGCAAAAGCAATGTGAGTTTGTGTGTCACTGCTTGTAGCAAGCTGAAAAGGAGTGAGGTTTTGTAGTGTGAAGGCTCCAGCCTTATTAAATAGCTGGGAAAATTAACTAGTCTTTTCTCACTTCCCTTGATGCAATTCTACAAAGGGGGAAAGAATTATGGCTAAAGAAAACAGCCCTATGAAGTTTCACGGTTGAAAAGGACAATGTTGAGTAGCTCTGAGCTCAGGGTTTTTGTTAAAAAAAAAACCCAAACCAATGACCAACCAAACAAGCCAAGCCCAGCCCTTTCAATATGGATTAGCAACATAAAATTCAAGGATTTCCCTTGATATCACACCAATGTAGGTCGATTTCACCTTTGTGCAATTCTCAGTTGTGAATCTTTGTAGTGTCTCGTTCTGAAAGTTTTAGGAAGATCAGGTGCTAAGCTGTGGGGTTAAGCTGGAACTAGATTTGTCCCATGGTTGCAGTGTTTTCTCCCTTTGGTGCTGTACACTTCCCCTGCTTTTGTGCCTGTTGTCTTGGCTTATCTCTACTGTAAGTTGTTCCTCATCTTTGTTCTATTATTAGCTCCCGAGTTACTTTCCTACCACACCTATTCCCTTGCCAATTGAGTAGCCAGGCTCTATATATAGTTAAATTTTTATTCTTTCCCAATAAATCAATCCTCCTTGGCCCATTAGTCATCTTAATGCCGATTCTTCTGAGAATAGAAGGTCACTGTAGTTTCCTACTTCCAAGCAGAAGTGTTTACTGTAAACAGATTTCTCCTTTCAGTGCCTGCTCTCATATCCAGTGACACTTGTATTGTCACTGAGTGTCTCTGCAGGGATGTAGTGTTTCTTAAACTCTGTCATAATGTGTTGCTTTGTTACAACGGTAAAAATTTTCCAGGGCTCCTCACCAGCCTTTTGCAGCCCTAGAAATGAGCATCCAGTATTCCATTGCCTGACTTTTCAAAGCTACAAGTTCCAGGGCAAAGCTAAAAGACCTTTTGAGAATTAAAAACCAGTACAAATATCAAAAGCAACATTTGAAATAAAGGTTAGCTTTAATTATATAAAGGAATAAACCCTCTTTAAATGCAGTCCTTTTCATTTTTTCTCTTCCCTTCAGTGCCCTTGGCAGACTTCATGCAGGCAATGTTGCATCCCAGGGTGGCAAAAAAAGCTAAGAAGATGATTTTTTGATTAGTGGTGCTGTGCTGATGCCCTTTGTGTCTCTGGCACCTTTGGATGCCGAGTTTCTGGGAGCAGCCTTGGCAGATGCACCTGTATTCTGTGTCCCTGGATGCAGGGCATGGTTCTGTTCTGGCTGCTGCAGCTGCTTTTGGAGCAGCACGTGCTGGGATGTGCCAAGTGCTGCCTTCTTTGTCACCAGAATGTGGAAAAATTTTGGAGTGCAAGGGTTGGGACGTTGAGGGTGACAACTCCTTACTCTCTTCTTTATCTTGAGGAAACAAGAACGTGGCACATGTACATTTAAGGTTATAGGAAAAAGGTAGTGTTTAAAAATCGACTTGTGTGCTCTGGTTTATTTACACAGCCCTGCTGGAGAGGTCATGTTCACATTCCCCTGCAGAGCACGTGAACCGCTCCGAAACGTGCCCTCCCTGCCACAGAAAAATGTGTCACTCTTTCCCTCTGTCTCAGCTGTAATATTTGCTAGGTGTAAGATGTCATACATACCTGGATGGCTTCACTCAGAGACAGGGATAATGAACTGCAGATGTGGAGCAGGCTGTTTTCACTCATTAGCTTGATTTTTTAACCAACAGATTTAGCAAAGGATGTGTTTTCTATTGAAGGCTCCAACACTGATGCTGTTAAATCCAAAGGGCTTGTTATCTGATTTCACAAAAAAAGCATCTGGAAACGCTGTTTAACTTGTTGAAACATCTTTGTTCATTTGAATAAGTCAAATGGCTGCTTTTTTTCTTTGAAGTTGAAAAAAATGAGAGCCTGAAAAACAAACCAAGTGCTTCCCAGCTGAGACCTTAGAGGAGACAGTTTGGTTATAGCCATTTTTTCCCCCTCAAAGGGAGTAAAGCACTAAAAACTACCCAGTGCTAGGATTGAAGAGAGCCCTTTCCATTCTTCTCGTGGCAGTATGTCAGTGATAACACAGAAAGGGAGGCTTGGCATGGGTTCAGAAATGAGTAATAATGTCAAACGCATATGATTGTTTTGCTACTTCCTCCAAGTGGTCGAGGGAAGGAAGTTATGCATATAATTTAGCTGGGCTTCAGGAAATAGTTTGATACAGTTCTCTGTGGAGAGCAGCTCTGCAAGCATAATAACTAAAACCAGAGCATAGCACAGCAAAAGGTGGCAAGGAAGGGAAGCAGCATTTAAGAAACAGAAAGAAATGACAGCTAAAGTACTGCAAAAAATCACTGCACATCTCTTTTGGCATTGATCTGTGGGGAGAGGGAGGATGTGTGGAAGTGGAGTTGGTTTGATCCGTGGAAGTCCCCTAAGGCCTTGCACAATGTGGAAGGAAATCTCAGTGCTGGGAAGGCTGTAGCAGTACCTGGATAAGAGGCAAAGGCAGAAAATGAGAGCTGCAACCTGATTTTCTTAAAGGTTTTTGTGCAGAAATAAGCTTTTTGTGGAGGAGACAGCACTTGAAAATTAAACTTAAAAACTCTAGAAACAAAATGAGATTCATAGGAGCCTTGAATGGTTAGGGTTGGAAGGGACTTTTAAAGATCATCTAGTTCCAGCCCCTGCCATGGGAAGGGATACATTCCACAGGACCGAGGATGATCCAAGTCCTATCCAAGCTAACCTTGTAACACTTCCAGGGATGAGGCATCCACAGTTTCTCTGGACAACCTGTTCCAGTGCCTCACCACCCTCACAGTAAAGAATTTGTGCTTAATATCCAACCTAAACCTGCCCTCTCTCAGTTTAAAGCCATCACCTTGAGCTATCACTGCATGCCCTCAGAGCTGCAGCTCTCCCCTGCTGCAGCAGGGCTGTGGCTGCTGCTGTCTGGTGCCCTTCAAGTGTGCAGAGCTGGTGATGCTCAAGGCTGTGGGAGCAGCCTTAGCTCAGCCCTCATCATGTGTGCTTTATGGCACAACCTTTAATTGCATCATCAAATACCTCTCTGCCCTGGCAGCATTCATATGGGCTGTGGGAAAGTCACTGCTCAGGGACCGAGGCGTCTCTCTGTCGTTTTTCTCCTTCTCATTCTGTTAACAGCAGAGGCTGTTATTTATTGCTCACCATCTAATGCCTTCAGTACATATGGAAGCATTTGTTTCCTTTGCAGTCTTTTCAAGGGTCTTTGCTATCCACTGGGGTGTTTGAGTGCCAAGTTGTTCTCCATAAGTGCAGACTGCTGATCTGTGCAGTCCAGCTGCAGGAAAAGGTGTGTGGAGAAGACAATTTGGGGCAGGTTGGCTCCCAAAGACAAGAGGCAGGAGTTGGCTGACAATGTTTTTCTCTCCCCTTCATTCCATGTCTGTCCCTCCCTGGTGCAGGCAGGAGTGTGTAGCCACAGAAGAAAACCCTCAGGTGTTTTTCTGCTGCTGCGAGGGCAACTACTGCAATGAGAAATTTACCCATTTGCCTGAAGTCACCGGCCCAGAAGGTGAGTAACTGGGAGGACAGGGAGTTGGGGTCTCTTCCTCTAGGCCCAATTTCCAAGGACTTTAATAGAAACATTGGATGTCCTGAGTTGGGAGGGACACACAAGGATCATTGAGTCCAACTCCTGGCCCTGCATAGGAAACCCCCAGGATTCACACCCTGTGCCTGGGAGTGTTGTCCAAATGCTCCTTGAGCTCTGAGCTTGGTGCTGGCACCACTTCTGTGGGAAGCCTGTTCCAGTGCCCAACCACCCTCTGGGTGTAAAACCTTTTCCTAATATTTGTCCTAAACCTCCCCTGATTCAGCTTCATGTCAACATTGAGTTGTTGGATGTTTTGGTTACGAAGTCAGAAATCCTTTGGCTACAGTTCTTTGGGAATAGTTTTTTCAGGTTGTTTCTCTATGGCTAAAGCTGTACCAACACTTTGGATACCATCAGTAAGGTTAGGTTTTCTTTATGATGGACAGTTCACTGTGGGATGTTACAAAACAAAATCCTACACAAGGGGAAGAGGACAGAGTGATTTATATGGCATGGATTGAGCCTCAAACTCTCCAAAAAGGTGTTTGATGCCTTCCTCATTAAATTCACAGGTTGTGAGTCTCCAGACACCTTGAGCATCTGTGGTTTTGCACTTGATTCTGTTTTATTGGTCTGGGTATTAAAAGGGAAAGGGTGTGTGTCAGCTTTCAGAGTCTGGGGATATGCATCAAGGAAGAAAAGTAATAGCAGCACCTTCTTCAGAGGCTAGTAGAAAAATATGTATTCTTTTGGATGTATAATTTTTAAAGTATCAGTCAATAAAAACTATTAAAACAGGTGAATCTTTTCCTTAGGTTGGTTTGAACTACCTGCATTTACTGAGATGTTCCAATAGACCTCTATCAGATTTTCCTGGGCTGTCCTGATAGGTTTTTAATTGTTTACTTGGGTTATATTGTCTCTTGTTATTAACGTACCCGTAGCAACCTAGTAGCAAATATTCTTTCTCTCACAGTTTTTTTGTTTAATTTGGCAAGTCTTGCTATTTTTTCCTTCCCTGTCTCCAACATAGCAACATGGCTCCATTTAGTATTCCCATTGTTTGTGTCTCAACTGCACTGATGTAATTTGGAACAAGAACTACTGTGGGAATAGTGCATTTGATTGTGGCTCCAGCAGCATTTTACTAAAAACTGACAACTTGTCAATCACTGTGAAAGGTAAAGCAATGCTGCAAGGGATTTCGTGCTGTCTTAATACATTTGGAAGGGTTAAGAGGAGGAAATGTTCTGCTTTTATGTATCCCAACAAGAAATATCTATCTTAAATAAAGGTCAGATGGAGGCTCAGCTTGCAAAGTGTGGTTTGGGCCATTGTAACTCCATTACTAACATTACTTCTATGGAGAAGAGAAAACCATGGAGCCTTATGAATATTGTTGCTTTACATACAAGAACTGTGAGCATGGAGTTGAATGTGATGTTATGTTTATGTGTTTTTGTTTTGTTTGCCCTCAGCAATGCGCTTTTGCCCATTGATCAGCCAAAAAACAATGGATCAGGCTTAGATACCATATGTTTATTCATTCCAGCCCTGAAAAACCATTTTCAACTTGTTTGGTTGGTTTGCCAGTAGATACTTGGCCAGTACTGAAAACCATTCCTCCACATCTTTCACAATTGATTATAAGTCCCTCTGTTGTTTGGACCAAATTCCTTCCTGAAACATCCTTTGAACCCCAAGAATTGGAAATTCTTGTTTCTGTAAAAATGCATTTTTGCATCAGATTTGGCATTTTTAGGCTTGAATGAAACAAAGACAAAATTTCAGATGTCTCTTGATGTCACTCCCTATCACCTTGTGTATAAAGATGTGGATTCTTGGTGTAATTGTACCTCAGTTCTGTTTTTAGCACCTAGTCATACCCCTTTAAAATTACCATGGGGGATGTTTTTCATCTGTGCAGACAGAGCTTGGCCAGCCATCCCATCAAACACCAAAGGTGGGACATGCAGCATTGGAAGGCTTGCTCTGCTGACACCCAGTGTAAATATGATCAAAGACCATAAACAGGAAACCATAAACCAGGAAAAAGGTTTGTCCATCAGCATGAATCAGAATGCAAAGATGATTTTGAACCTTGGGCCTATCATCATGGGACACGCCAGCCAGCACTGTCAGCTTTGGAGTGGAGGGACAGATGGGGTTTGGTTGCCTCTGGATGTGCAGCTGAAGGTGCNGCTTTACATACAAGAACTGTGAGCATGGAGTTGAATGTGATGTTATGTTTATGTGTTTTTGTTTTGTTTGCCCTCAGCAATGCGCTTTTGCCCATTGATCAGCCAAAAAACAATGGATCAGGCTTAGATACCATATGTTTATTCATTCCAGCTCTGAAAAACCATTTTCAACTTGTTTGGTTGGTTTGCCAGTAGATACTTGGCCAGTACTGAAAACCATTCCTCCACATCTTTCACAATTGATTATAAGTCCCTCTGTTGTTTGGACCAAATTCCTTCCTGAAACATCCTTTGAACCCCAAGAATTGGAAATTCTTGTTTCTGTAAAAATGCATTTTTGCATCAGATTTGGCATTTTTAGGCTTGAATGAAACAAAGACAAAATTTCAGATGTCTCTTGATGTCACTCCCTATCACCTTGTGTATAAAGATGTGGATTCTTGGTGTAATTGTACCTCAGTTCTGTTTTTAGCACCTAGTCATACCCCTTTAAAATTACCATGGGGGATGTTTTTCATCTGTGCAGACAGAGCTTGGCCAGCCATCCCATCAAACACCAAAGGTGGGACATGCAGCATTGGAAGGCTTGCTCTGCTGACACCCAGTGTAAATATGATCAAAGACCATAAACACAGGAAAAAGGTTTGTCCATCAGCATGAATCAGAAGGCAAAGATGATTTTGAACCTTGGGCCTATCATCATGGGACACGCCAGCCAGCACTGTCAGCTTTGGAGTGGAGGGACAGATGGGGTTTGGTTGCCTCTGGATGTGCAGCTGAAGGTGCTGAAGGTCCTTTTCCCTCTCTTACCCTGCTCTTTCCTCACAGTCATATACGAGCCGCCGCCGCCGACGCCCTCCCTGCTCAACATCCTGGTGTACTCCCTGCTGCCCATCGCCGTGCTCTCCGTGGCCATCCTGCTGGCCTTCTGGATGTACCGGCACCGCAAGCCTCCCTACGGCCACGTGGACATCATCGAGGTCAGGGAGTGGCTCCCCTCGGTTTGGGCCTTGCAAAAGGCACGGGGGCTGCTCAGTGTGTGTTCACACCCGCTTCTGCTTCACTCTTCCCAGGTGGCCTTACTCTTCTTCTCTGCTTTTCGAAGCTGGTCGCACAGCTGGCCTCCATGCAGGTGTCAGACTGATGGGTTTAGGTGGGGTTAGCACCATGTCTGAGATAGCTGAGGTATCTGAGCTTCCCTCATTAGATAGCCCTGCCTGCTGGCTGCCCTTCCTCCCAAACTCTCAAACCCATTGCCTGATTTCAGCCAACTTTGTAAAGCATCAGAGATCTAAGAGAAGATGAAGTTCCTGCCAGCTCTGTGAGAGGAGGGAAGATGCTTTCCCTGATGAGGCTCAGTTTTTATGAACCCTCAGAGAATGGGTGCAGGAGGCTTTGGGGTGACCTAATTGCAGCCTTCCAGTACCTGAAGGGAGCCCACAAGAAGGACAGAGGGGGACTTTTTACAAGAGCATGTGGTGACAGGACAAGTGGGAATGGGTTCAAATTGAAAGTGAACAGGTTTAGTGTAGATGTTAGGAAAAAATTCTTCCCTGTGAAGGTGGTGAGGCACTGGCACAGGGTGCCCAGAGAAGCTGTGTTTGCCCCATCCCTCTGAGTGTTCAAGGCTGGATTGGATGGGGCTCTGAACAATCTGGGATAGTGGAAGGTGTCCCTGCCCATAGTAGGGGGGCTGGAACTGGGTGATCTTTTAAGTTTGCCTTCCAAACCAAACCATTCTGATACTGTGAACCTTTCTCATCTGAAAGCAGTTAGGACAGAACTCCAACCCCACATGTCCTACAGGGTCACATTGTTCTCCTGGACAAATGCAGAGTTTAAACAGATGTGATCTGTATGATGCTGACAGATCTGTTCACTGCCCATGGCTGGGGTGACATGGAACATGCTGTTGTAGAGAAGAGAAGTGGGAGGTTTTAGATGTAGTTGGTTGTCTGGTCACAAAGATCAAAAGGTTCCCACTTTGGCAGGAGGTAGACTTGAGGACATTGGTGCTTTACACCCAAAATAACTTTTGTTTTGAAAACACAGGAGAATTCAGGTTTTGCCCAGAGCATGGCAGGCAGTAGTGTCACAAAGTGACACTTGGAGGTGTAGATTGTTATATGTGCTCTATACCAAAACCCTGCAGAGCAGGCAAGGCAGGGAATTTCAGGCTATTCTTGCTGCAAACAGTGCACTTAAATAATTTGTATTAAATAAATGTTACTTCTTCACACTCCTTTCCTCACATGCAGCCTCTTGATTCCTCCCCTCCCTTTATTTTACAGTCCAGCTTCAGCTGGTGACAGTGCTCTCTTCTCTTGTGCAGGATCCTGGCCCACCACCCCCTTCTCCCCTGGTTGGCCTAAAGCCCCTGCAGCTCTTGGAGATCAAGGCAAGGGGACGCTTTGGCTGCGTGTGGAAGGCTCAGCTGATGAACGACTACGTAGCAGTGAAAATCTTCCCTATTCAGGTGAGAGGGACACTGCCTTTGGTTCTTACTTGCCAGGGGCTTCCTCACCACTGCTGAGATGCTCTAAGTGCCTATGGAGATTATGGTTTTTGAGACCATAACAAAGATGCATTTGGGCTCTTCTGCTGGGGGAAAAAGTTCAAGGACCCTTCCTTCCTACACTTCTCCCTGCATTACCTCATTACCAAATGCTTCCTGTAGCAGTACTTGTTGCAAGAAGGGCAAAAGCAAGCACATTCTGAAATCTACAGGGTATGTTAACTTCCCTGCAAATGCCTGTGTTGTTTAAATCCAGCAAGGCAAGGTGCAGCTGCAGTGCCCAGAGTGCACACAAAGGGCCAGAGTCCTGGCTTTGTGTGTCCTGCTTGGGTGGGTTGTAAATCTGGATGCAGACCTAGTGAGCAGTTTACAGCCTCCAAAGGCAGAGCCCTGGTGCTGTGAGAGCTAATTGTGCTGCAGCGTTTCTGTCAGCTCCTGTCTTCTGCTCTAGGAAACCTTTGAACACTCCTGACTTGATTCTCTAGGAATTGCAGATGAAAAGAATAAAGCAATCAAAAATCAAGTGAAAGAAAAATTACTAAAACATCTTTGTGCTCCTCTGCCGTCTCCTTCATTACTTTTTCACCTCGTATTTGTTGTCATACGTTGCTAAAGGACAAAGATCTGCATATCTTCTGTCCAAGCCAGCTGTGACCTACTAGTAAATATTCAATAGAGCCTAGATTAGATTTTGCAATTGCAGCAATTACACTGCAAGGCTGATCCTGGGTGCTGTATGCTCAGGCTTTCTTCTTGCAAGTATCCTTAGGAAATCTTGAAAAATATTATTTTTCAGTAAGGTTGAGTTTGGCTTCCTCTCCGCTCCCCACACATGTCCTTTAGGAACAGCTGAGGATAATTTTGGAGAGGGGAGACTGAGGACAGCAACTTGTCTTTCTTGTTTAGGGAAAACAGCCTCCTTTTGAAGGGATGCATCACATCCTAACACAGGAGCATGCTTTTTAGAGTAGTGTGAGCAGCTCTGACTGAACTGAAGGAGCTGTTTGCTTTAAAGGGAAGCGTGATCTTTGATGGTGCATTTCTCCCTGCTTCAGGATAAGCAATCTTGGCAGAGTGAGAGGGAGATTTTCAACACTCCTGGCATGAAGCATGAAAACCTTTTGCAATTTATCGCAGCTGAGAAAAGGGGGACAAACCTGGAGACAGAGCTCTGGCTGATCACAGCTTTCCACGACAAGGTAATGTATCATTGCATGTACATTTTGGGAAGGCAGAGAGGGAGCTGGCTGTGATACAGCTGGATTATAATCCCTATAATCCCTCCAGTCTCTTCCTGGTGGGCCATGACTGTGGTAGCAAAGGGCTCCTGCTCCCCTGCTTCAAATGCCCTTCCTTTAGTTTTCAAAGCTTTCCTACACATTAAAAGGATTAATAAAAGTGGGATTTAGGAAGGGAGAGAGGCACAAAAGGCCACAGCTCACATCTGTAGTGGTCACCATCTCTTGATGTGCATAGATGAGCATCATGGGAGACAGATTTTGCAGACCCAACTTGCCCCTTGCAGATGGTCTCCATGTTTGCTTTTGAGGCTTGGGGCACATCTCCCACTTCATGGATTGCTTTAGTTATAAACCATGACTAACACTTAAAACAAACGTGCAAATCTTGGGTTGAGCCAGCAGTGTTATCCCCCTGTTAAATCCAAGGTCTCCTTGAGTCAATCATTGCCACAGCCAGCTGATACAAAGCTTCATCTTGCATGGAAGGCTTTCCCCTTGCTGAGGCTGGATGAACTGCTCTGGTTAAAGATTATTTTTTTCCCTTCCTTACCTCCCTCCTTTTCCCTGGCAGATAAGTAGACATCAGGAGGTCTGTGCTGTCAAGGCCTGAAAACTCATGGACNCCCCCCATTAAATCAAGCACTCTCTAAGCCATTCTCTAAACTGATGAGTTGGCACATCTGTCACACAGAGGGGTGTATGATTAAGAACTGACAATGTCCTGTTCTGCAGGGTTCTCTGACAGATTACCTGAAGGGCAACATTATCAGCTGGAATGAGCTCTGCCATGTTGCAGAAACAATGGCCCGTGGCTTGTCCTACCTTCATGAAGATGTCCCCTGGTGCAAAGGTGAAGGACACAAACCTGCCATAGCACACAGGTAAAGCCTCTTTCATTGACACTCTCTTTGAAATGATGCTGTTGAATGGAGGAGGAAGTTGTGCTTTTAGGAAGTAAAGGCCTTTTAACCCAGCAAATCCTGTGCTAAGACAAGAATTTTTTTTCAACCATATAAAATGGTGAGGGGTAAGTAAGTGTCTTGCCTGTGGAATAGCACAGTTGGTAGTGGCTGATGGTGAATGTCCAAAGAGTAGGGGCTTCCCTCTTCCATCAACTCTTCCTTTGTGGTCAAAATGGAATTCTGTTGCTGCAGAACCACTCTTTTAAAGGACTTGGCTTGATAATATCATCACATTATGATCTGTGTATTTCTATGGCTGTACCAGGAGTTGGACCCTATTTTTCCCTGATTTGGACTGATAATTCCACAGTGTGTCTTCCCACAGAGCCTTTGATCATTAGGTAAAAAATGGAGAAACTGTGGAAAGGCAGAAAATGGCTGCTAGTTACTTTTCCCTGTAGTTTTATAAGGCCCAAATCGTGCCAGGGTCCTTATGAGAGACACCACAGCAGGTGCCACCCTGCCCCAGAGACCTCCTGGCACACTCTTCAACCCACCTGGGTGGCAGTGCAGAGGAGACAGCAAGAAAGCAGCTGGGTCAAACCATCCTCATGCTTCAGCTCTTCTCCAAAGTCCCACACTGCTTGTCCTAGATTAAAACATCTCTTCTGAGTGGTTTGCCCGTGGCAGGGCAGGATGGGGGAGATTTCCAGAAGGGATTTACAGGCTGTAATCCGTGGCCATACTCCCCCGCCACACACTGCATTTCATCCAGGAGGGACTTAAACCCCACATCCAGCTGCAGCAATTTGTACAAAATCTACCCAAATCTAGCAGGCCTGGCTTCATGGATGGCAAAATAATCCCTGTTTTTGCAAGGGTACCCCTGCCACCAAAACACCCCACCTCCCCAAACCTGAAAGTTTTGGAGAGCTGGGGGCTTTTGAAAGAACCTGCAGCTGCCTTTGTGCTGCTCCTGGAGCTGACCCCTCTGTCCCTGACATTTGTCCCTGTAGAATAAAGGCAGTGGTTTATAGATGAAAATTCCTGAGGGTGGGGAACAGAGGAAGGCTATAGAAAGGCTTTAAAGCAACAGATCGTGCTCATTAGTGTCCCTGTCCATTTAGCAAGTGGTAAAAGCTGTAGAATGCAGCATTTGTGTGAATTTAGCACATACCTAGTGGAGGAGGGGTTACAGGACACAAGGGATTTCCCTCGGATTACCCCACTCCTTTTAATTTTATTGTTGAAAGAAAACACTAAATGCATTTTAAATCTAGGGAGGGGAGCATGGGGGGTGTTTTTGAATGGCTTCCCACAGTGCACATGGATGGAGATGCTGGGGTTGCCAGGTGGAACTCCCCAGCCACTGCTGGGCAGGGGTTCAGCCAGCTCCTCTCTGGCCCCCGGCACTACAAGGAGGATTAAGGTTATGGAATCACTTGTTGGTGCAAAAGTGCCCCCACGTGGAAGCTGCAAATAAAATCTCCAGTGTCTCAATCGAATTAACTCACCCATTACTCATAGTCTGCTTGCTCTGTATTCCCTAGTTTGAAGTGCTAAATGAAAAAAAATTTTTTTTCTTCTTTTCACGCCACTTTTCTTTGGCAGTGACCATTTTAGGATGGTCTTATGCATATGATGTTATGGGAAATCTACTTGGCACAGCTTGGATTAAGTCCTTCTCCCTGGCCTGGATGCATTTGCATTGCAGCTCAGACTTGCTAGTTCAAGGTGGCTTGTGAAAGGAAGGAAGGAAAGCGTGGAAAAATGGGGAAATGTATGGAAATGGGGGGAAAAATGGAACTGCAAAGGGGAATCCCTGCATCGTGTATCAAGATGCAGGAGTTAACTGTTGCATGCCTGAAGGGCACTGCAGGTGAGGAGCAGCAGCACATGCTGGTACAGTAATGCTGGTTTACATCTTGTTTCACCTTGGGAGCACATTGTTCAGGCAGATTGTCTGATAATTTCTGTGTGGTCCTCATCGAGCCACTGCTTTGCAAAAATCTCGTGCACAATCTGTACCATCCTGAGGGCATAATCCCCTAAAGCTGAACGAGCAAAGGCGTTTATCCATGTCATTAGATGATGGCTGTTTCCTAAGCCTGTGGGGAAACTGCTATAGCATGGAAGCAGGCAGTCTCTGGGATGACAGATAGTGGGAAATGCAGTTCTTCTGTGTAATGGAGGGGTACCAATGTTTGGGAGGCTCTGCAAAGCTGTACTGAGTCCCTAGAGCTGATAGAGGCTGGTTTCTGCTGGGGTTCACTGGCTGCACGGTGCCCTCCAACTTCACACCCACTTCCCCCATCTTAATCCTCAAGCCAGAAATGCCCATCATGCTGTGTTTAGCTTAGAGAGGATAAATCCTCTCTTCTGATATTTTAAGCTCAGAATCAGGGGCTGGGTGATTTTTGCTTGCAGTGCTTTGAGCTGATGCTCTGGCATCTGAGGCTGCAGGGAGCAGCCCCTTCACTATGGTCCAGCAGTTTCTCTCTTCACAAAGAATTTTGACAGGTCTCTCTAGTGCAGAACAATCGTATCTGCCCTCATTAATTATTTTGTGCAGGCCTGCAATGTCCTGCAATCAGCAGGGTCACCGAGTGAATTGATGATAGGGAAGTTATAATGCTGAGCATACAGGACAATTGCCATCTGCTGTCTAAGGTCTGTAATTTAATTAGATTGCCAAACATTCCTTTTCAGATGAAAATGCAGGAAGCCCAGGGAACAGGGCTCGACTGGTTTGGCATCTCAGTGTGATCTTCCTCCACCCCCCACCCTTCCCAGCCCCTGCAGATTTACCTGAGTTGCCCTGAAATGATCCCGCTGCAGCACAGGACTGACACAAACGTCCCCTTCAAGCACAGAGCCACCATCTCTACTGCAAATTCTTACACCTGCCTGTCAGCTGCCTGCTCTGACCCTGACAGCGTGTCTGTGTGGCCTCACCCCCTTCCCTGCTTGCTTTCCAACCCTCTGAATTCTCCAGGGAAGATCAATCCAGCAATTACAACAGAAGGCTGATAGATGACTGTGGCAAAAGTCTGTTGAAGCATATAGTCAGGGTGGAGAAAGTCTCACCAGCATCTGCTGATTTCCAGAAAGATCTAATTTTGTAGATAGGAGCAAACATCCTTCCTAGGATAAAGAGTAATATACTCCCTTAACCTGCCTTGGTTTTGTTCTTGGGAAAGAGAAGGGCCCAGAAGATGGGGATCCAGAGCTGGTGCTTGGAGCAAGAAATTGTGCCTTATATACAGCTTGCTCTAATTAAAAGAGCCCCTTCAGATCAGATTTTACTTTGAGATTAATTCACTGTAGAGTTTGGCTGACTCTGTGCTGGTCAGCTCAGGGCTGCTTGGTCCTGTTTTGGGGACAAGGGCAGCGAGGAACAGCCAAGTTTGCAGCACTGGCCATGCTGGGACTCTGGGGGAGAAAGGAAGAAAGGAGCTGATTTACTGGGAGCTGCTGAGCCTATAGACAGTGTGTGTGCTGCAGTGTGATTCAGACACATGCCATGATAAACCCTTCCCTTACTTCTTGGCTTGTCCATAGGGACTTCAAGAGTAAAAATGTCTTGCTGAAGAATGACTTGACAGCTGTGCTAGCTGATTTTGGACTGGCCGTACGGTTTGAACCTGGAAAACCTCCAGGGGACACTCATGGACAGGTAATCATTACCTTTTTAAAAAGTTGGCCTTGCCATAGCTTCTCTGGAGTGGGGGCTAGTTTGTGTAGATGCATTTGATTCTCTTTGAGATATGTATTTTTTCCATAAAAACTTGTGCTCAGACCTAAATTCTGGGAGCTGCTTTAATCTGGGTCAGTGGGGAGGGGGCTCAAACTTTCTGATTGCTGTGCAGGTGAGGTTCCCCCAGCTCTGGGGTGAGGTGGCTTCCTCCTTCAGACACAGGGCTCATTGTCTCTTTATTGTTTCAGTATAAATATCCATAGAATCATAGAATCACTGAATACTGTGTTGGGAGGGACTCAAGGATCAGCTGACCCAACCTTTCTCAATCAAAGCAAGGCAAGACAGCCCAGCTGAATCTTAGAAGTGTTTAGTTTTGGATTCTGCTGCACATACCACTTCTCTAGGCCATAACACAAATATTAAAGCTCCTAAATATGAATACTGATACCACAATACTAATATTAACAATCCTAAAATTATTGATTTAATTTTAAGAATTCAGCCAGGCTGGCTGCTTGGGTGACCTTTGGCACAGCTGGCTGTGCACTGTGTAAACAATATACTACAATTTTATGGGTTCTTAATTTTCTGCCTTTGTGTTGCAGCAAGCAGCCCCCCATTCTGCTCTCATGCCAGGACAGCAAGTCCATCATCCCCTCCTTGTTCCTCCAGCACTTTCTGAATTCCCATCTCCAATGTAGTCTCCCTTTTTTATCTTTATCTCAAAAGGAATGAACATTCTTCTGGCTTAGCCTTACTCAGCTTTCCTCATTTTTGTCACCTTTTTTTTGACTTTTCCAGTATTTTGCTCATCTTTCCATATCCTGACTTCACTCTGTCCCCACTGCCTCAGCTAACAGCAAGAAGAGATGAGAATTTCCCTAAAGGAAATTATTAAAAGTCTTTCAATTCCCAAGAAAGGTGCTTTTTCCCTTGCTGTCCTGTCTAATCTCCTACCTTATGAGCTATACTAAACATAACAATGGAAGCACTATAACACCTATTCCCTCAAAACAAGAGGAGGTCTTTTCCAAACCCTGGCAAGCCAGTGTTCATGTTTTCCTACTTCTGTGGATGCAGGAGACTTGTTTTATCTAGGGCTGTCAAACCAACACCTTTTCCTACCATTTCAGGATATAAATTTTTTTCTCTTTTCTGTTTTTTTTTGGTTCTGTTTTTGTTTATCTGGGGGGTTGTTTGTTTGGGTTTGGAGTTTTTTGTTGAGGGTTTTTTTTTTTTTGAGTGAAAGAGGATTGAACTTTCAACAATTGAGATAACCAAGCCAGATTTGACCTCAGGGTGTTCTGTGTGTCTCCAAAGACAGCATTTTCTCATGCAGGGTGTGCTGCCAGAGCAACATTCAGCGGGATGGAGACCTGCAGTGTGCACTGAATGAGTATCACACATGTAGCCTTGCACTTTGGCTTCCTCCTTTATGTTGCTTATCTGGACTCGAGTGATCTTAATGAGAATCAGTGTCAGAAGAAACAGCTCCCCTTTGCTTGTTGTTCGAGCAAGGTGCACCTTTAGCAGCAGTGGCCTCCAGGCTAATGAAACCAGCTGTCACTCACCTCCAGCCAGCAGAGGCTGAGGGGCCCAAATGCAATGTAACTTGAGCTGTGTTTTTTCTCTGTAGGTGGGAACAAGGAGGTACATGGCTCCTGAAGTGTTGGAGGGAGCAATCAACTTCCAACGAGACGCCTTCCTGAGAATAGACATGTATGCAATGGGACTGGTGTTGTGGGAGCTAGTCTCCAGATGTAGAGCAGTTGATGGTAAGAATAAAGATCCTCTCTTCCCTGGGGAGGGCTCTGTTTCAGTGTGGTTTAGTTGTTCAGAGAATAGATCCGTCTCTCTTTAAAATAAAATAAAAATTATCAATAGCATATTTTTATTAAGAGCAGCTAACCTGTTTTTCCTTTGTTTTTTAACGTAAGGTGTTACTCTCTGTATATAATACAAGTCTCAAAGTACTTTTTACTATATTGGTTACCTTGCAAATTGCTGAGAATTCAGAGGGAGAAGGTGATTCCTACAGGATGGGGGTCCTTTACTGCTGAGCCTGCTCTGTGCTGCTCTCAGTGGCACTCAACATTTCTGCCTGTGACCAGGGCATGCCTTGGGCTCCTGAGAAGGGCCACACAGCCAGCTTGGCTGTCACCTCGCTTATGCAAGGGCAGTGGGGTAGCCTGAATGGAAAGCACCTTAGTGAAATAGCAGGAACACAGGGCTGGAAGGATCTTCCTGGATCAGCAAGCCCATTTCTCTGCTTTCATAAGTCATTAGTTATTGATCTTTGAATTTTGCTGATCAAGCCATCTCTCATCAGTGGGCTAGGTTTGTTGTTTCATTTACAGCTTTGAAGGATCTCACTTTCTCCTGAAGGATCTGAAAGTATGAACTTCATGGTGTCTCCTTTCTTTTTTTTTAATCCTAAAACAATGCTGCAAAGTGGGGCATCTTTTCTGTCCAATCAGCACATCTGTCCTTTAGTGACCCTTGCCATTTGCAGGACAGGGAAGTAGCCACATGTTATTGTAGCAGCTCCAAGGCTGCTTCCTCCAGCTTTTTTCTTCTTGTATAGATATGGGTGCTCTGAACTGAATATCTAGTTCATAAAACAACAGCACCTCACCTAGACTTTAAATGTTTTTGTTAGCATTACAGTAGGACTGAGGAGCATGATTATAATTATAATTACTCCCATAAGTATGTGGTAACAGAAGGTCTCATCTTCAGAAATGTACAGTCTAACGAGGCAAAATGTTGGAGGAGCAGGGAGCTGGGAGCACAGTAGGGTAAAACAGTGGTACACAAATCATTCATGTAGGAACTGCCCATCTCTGTTGAGGTGCCCCAAATATCCAGTTTCATTTTTCCTGTCATGCTTGATCTCCTGCCAATTGAGGCAGCTTGAGATACCCCAGGTGCCACACACAGCACCACTGAGTCAGAGGAAAGGCTTCCTTTGGGATGACGGGGAGTTACACTGAGCCTCATCTGCACTTCCAGCTCAGAAGTGACGTTGTGTAAACAGCAATTCAGCTTGCAGATCACCAGTGCAGCTCTTCACAGCCTGGGTTCCTCTTGGAGGAAAAGGAAAGTCATAAGTGACCCTGATTGGAGCAAGTGTTTCAGTTTGTTTTAGTGACTGCCACTGATTAAATGAGAATAATGATAAGCCACTTCAGTGATTTCATTCTTTAGAGTAAACATTGTGCTGTTGCTGTCACAATTCATGACCAGATGAAGTGGTCAGCTCTTTTATTTTAGTCTGGAAAGACCCTTATTGTAGTCTGGAAAGACCCTTTTGAGGTATCTCTGCTCTGAAAAGAGGTTATTTTTTTGCTACTGAGAAACCATAAGTGGTGCCATGGAGCACCCTGAGAAGCCCATCAGTTAAGCTGAGCTGCTCTTCTGAGAGAGCATCTACGCATTGCCAAAAGCCAAAGGATGTTTCAATAAGCAGAAGTTACTGCTATCATCCAGCATCTGCACTGGTACTCATAACAGTTGTCTCATTCCCATGGCCCTGGGCAGTTCACAGGCATAACTGGTATAACTAAAGCATTCAGAAATCATTGTACACTCAGGAGTCAGTACTTGGGACAAGTGCATCTGGCTCCAGTGTGTCAGGGCTGACTCAAACCTATGAACAAACCAGATCACAAAGCAAGAAAATATAAGTGTTGTATACACTTGACCTTGTTAGTCAGTGCTAAAATGAAATTATGCTCATGCTGAAATCTTTCTCTAGGTTATTATGTGTTGAATTGTTGTGTTAAAATGTGGGAAGGATGAGTTGATCTGCTCTTTATGTTAAAATAAATCACGGATTACCTGGCAAACTTCCTCAAGGAAATGGTGGGATCCGGAGGCCTGGCTGAGGGTTCAGATTCGTAACTCAGCGAGGTGGAAAATGCACGGCCAGACAAGCAGCAGGGACAGCAAAGACCATTGTGCAGGAGGAATGTAAATCACATTTGTCTGCAGTGACATGTGAATGTCAGGCTTTGTTGCAGTGGGTTGAGGTTGCTCTGGAGCTGCAGCTCACTCATGCATGGGGACGCCGTGGCTCTGCAGAGGCCATTCCTGCCCTAACCTGACTCTCTGTGTGCACTGTAGGTCCGGTGGATGAATACATGCTGCCTTTTGAAGAAGAAATAGGTCAGCACCCATCCCTTGAGGACCTGCAAGAAGTGGTGGTTCACAAGAAGATGCGCCCCGTGTTCAAGGATCACTGGCTAAAACATCCCGTACGTCCCTCCTGGTTAACAGTGGAAAATATTTTCCTGTGTGATGGGAATGAGGGATGTGGTTATGCATTCCCAGTGTTAGCCAGAGTCAGCTCTGGGGAATGAGGGGTTGCTCAACACCTTTGTGCTCCCTTTTCTTTTTATCTCTTGTTTTTTAGAGACTAAACACGCTGAATAATCAGCTAGTGCTGAATGTGGAGCGTGTGGTGCTTTAGTAGGACTCCTTTAATATGGTAAAAGAATGGAAAAAAAAGTCCTTTCATTAAGAAAAAGAAAACCATCCATACCATTGGAGACAAACTCCTCACAAGCTAGATACCATGCAAGACTCGGAGCAGTTTATAGAGGAAAAATTAATTAGATGTGAAAGCAAGCAGACAATGAAGCAAAATGCAGTGTGGGTTTCCCAGAAGTAGTTCATTTCAGGATCACGTTTTTAATAAAAGAGCTGATTTTTCTTAGATCGGGAAGATAAGAGATGATGATATCTTACTGGGCTTCAGTAAGAAATAAAATGCCTCTATTTTGCCCAAACTGCTACAGATTTGGCTAGACTCAGGTGTACTAACTCATTTCCCAGAAGTTAGGGAGAGCTGCAGATTGTAAAAAAGGATGAGTGTTCCACTTCAAATGAGGGTTCAAATAAGAGCTGCGTTCTTCAAGCACTGTTGAATTCAGGTTTTTTGGGAATATTGAGAGAAGTGATTGCAAACAAAGCAAATGGTTTCATAGTAACTGATACAGTGCTGCCAGCTCTCACAATTTCATCATGGGAATATCAATACTTGTTGTCTTTTAAAGCTTCAACAGCTGAATCTTGGGATTTATCTTGATATTTAAAAAAGCACTTTTGGGGCAGAATGCGACCAAGCCTTAGAAAGCAGGAGCTTAAAAAGAATCATGAAAACACATATTTAAAGTAATTTTTGAAGCTTGTCTCATGGTTATCTCATGGTAATTGGCATACTGTGGAAAAAATACTTGTAGGGGTTTTTTAGAGCATTGTCTGTGTTGAATGGACCTCTCCACCCCCTGATGAGGTGGTGCCCATGATGCCTTAAAGATATAAAAGAAAAACAACACACTTTCGAGACAATATTAGCATAGGAGGTAATATAAAAACTGGTCTTTGACTGGAGGCCTCCAGGGGCAGGTGAGGAAAAATGCCCACCCCACAGAGGGCAAATACAGCTTTATAAGTTTAGCAGATTAGCATAATTAACAAGAATCCCCAGTTAGAAACACAGGTGATGAGGTAATTCTCCCTCTTGGTTCAACCTCTTCTGGAGCTTCCCATTGGAAACAGCTGTACTTTGTTTATGAAAAAGTGTCTTGGGAGGGTAGCTCATCCTTGGTTCTCAAGAAAACACAAGGTAGGATAGGAGCCTTGGGAATGTGTTTTGTCTTTCTGCATATCAGGGTGGGAAAAGTGCTGGAGCTAGCTAGGAACTATATAACTATACAGCTAGAGTCTACAGAGCTATGAAAATATATGAAGGAAATACAAAAGCAAAAATCACTTTGGCAATCCTGAAGGTTGTGATTTTGATCCTCACACGGGGCACCACTAATGTTGATTTTTTTTTGTTTTTCCTTTGCTAAGGTTGGGATTAAATTGTGAGATGGTATTTTTTGTTTGGATTTAGATGTCTATTAGTTTTTTTTTATATTATAGTTTCATAAGTTGTGAGTTTTATAGTATTTTACTATTAAGGTAAAAAATTGAGTTATATTTCTTTTTTCAAAAGGGTTTTAAGGGTAAACTTTTAATTAAGAAATGATACTTAAATTATTTTTATTTTTAAATTAATAGCTAACTACTTGTGTTTTGTAATGTGGATTTTTTTATTTAATTCCATAATATTATTTAAACTTATGAAGAAGAAGGTGAAGAAGAGGATAAAGAAGAAGAACTAGTTTCTGGTTTAAAATTTCTATTTTGTTTTATATGTGTTATTATATTTTCAAACTTTAAGCTTTAAGCTTTTTATTATGTGATGTCACACATTTTTAGTTAAACCATACACTTATAATCTTAGTTCTATCATTGAATTTTGGATGTTTTTTCTATGGCTTTAGGTTAAATGTAGTGTTTTGTTAGGGGGTTAGTGTTAGTACAGGAAGTTTAAAATTTTCAGTGACTAGGGTTCTGGTTAGCTTTTACTAGTACAGGAAGTTTAAAATTTTCAGTGACTAGGGTTCTGGTTAGCTTTTACTAGTACAGGAAGTTTAAAATTTTCAGTGACTAGGGTTCTGGTTAGCTTTTACTAGTACAGGAAGTTTAAAATTTTCAGTGACTAGGGTTCTGGTTAGCTTTTACTAGTACAGGAAGTTTAAAATTTTCAGTGACTAGGGTTCTGGTTAGCTTTTACTAGTACAGGAAGTTTAAAATTTTCAGTGACTAGGGTTCTGGTTAGCTTTTACTAGTACAGGAAGTTTAAAATTTTCAGTGACTAGGGTTCTGGTTAGCTTTTACTAGTACAGGAAGTTTAAAATTTTCAGTGACTAGGGTTCTGGTTAGCTTTTACTAGTACAGGAAGTTTAAAATTTTCAGTGACTAGGGTTCTGGTTAGCTTTTACTAGTACAGGAAGTTTAAAATTTTCAGTGACTAGGGTTCTGGTTAGCTTTTACTAGTACAGGAAGTTTAAAATTTTCAGTGACTAGGGTTCTGGTTAGCTTTTACTAGTACAGGAAGTTTAAAATTTTCAGTGACTAGGGTTCTGGTTAGCTTTTACTAGTACAGGAAGTTTAAAATTTTCAGTGACTAGGGTTCTGGTTAGCTTTTACTAGTACAGAAAGCTTAAAATTTTCAGTGACTAGGGTTCTGGTTAGCTTTTGCTAGTACAGAAAGTTTAAAATTTTCAGTGACTAGATTAGCGTTTGTAGTACAGGAAGTTTAAAATTTTCAGTGACTAGATTAGCGTTTGTAGTACAGGAAGCTTAAAATTTCCGGTGACTAGGTTAGCGTTTGTAGTACAGGAAGTTTAAAATTTCCAGTGACTAGGGTTCCAACAGCCTCCCCCGGGGCAGGTGACGTTGCTGAAGGTGTTTTCTCGCCGTTGCTGTCCGCAGGGCCTGGCGCAGCTCTGCGTGACCATCGAAGAGTGCTGGGACCACGACGCGGAGGCGCGGCTCTCGGCCGGCTGCGTCGAGGAGCGCATCGCGCAGATCCGCAAATCCGTCAACGGCACTACCTCGGACTGCCTTGTCTCCATCGTGACGTCCGTCACCAACGTGGACTTGCCACCCAAAGAGTCTAGTATCTGAGTCCTGGGTCCTGGTTCACTTTTGTCTTTCCAGACTCAGCGGATTTAAAAACAAACAAACAAAAAAAAACAACAAGGAAAAGAGTTTAAAGAAAAAAAAAAGTACAAAAAAACAAAATCACAAAAATTCAACAAACCCATGAATGCAGCTGCTATTTTATCTTGACTTTTTATTATTATTGTTATTATTATTATTATTATTTTTTTGGATTGGATCAATTTTACCAGCACATTGCTCTACTGTATTAAAAAAATGGACATTTCAGCAAGCATTCAGGTGCCGACTAATGAATGCAGAAAAGGTGCAGGTACCTCAGAACCTCAACAAACTCACTTCAGTTGTTTTTATTTTATTCAGTTTTCTGGGTTTCTCTTTATCAGTTTGTCTTCTGAGCGGAGCATCTGTGACATAAAGCTTATGTGACATAAAGGAAAACCACCTACCACCTTCGAAAACGCAATGCTGCAAACTGTGGAGGAAACTTAAGACTGTTATGTAAAGAACACACCTTCCTCAAAAGCATTTTTTCCCCATGTTGGTTTTGGGTTCAGTTCCTTTTTTATTTTTTTAAATTTTTTTTGGAAGTGAGCTTCAGAAAAAAACAGCAGATGTGTCTTTTACGGATCTAACGGGTGTCATTGTAACATGGGAAAAAAAAAGTAACTGGGCAGAGAATGTTAATTCTTGATGGTATAATTGAAGGGGGGAGCGTAGAATAGGGGTGGGGAGAGTGACGTTGGACTTGGCAGCATTTGGGGAAACATCATTTGCTATGGAGCTACTTCTCAGGTAACCATTAGAGGAGGGGAAGGACATTTCTGGGCAGAGTATTTACGGCTGCAGCGTATGGAGAAAGCGGAGTTGAAGAGGCAGTGGTTGGAAGACAGGCTTGTTTCTTCCCCCAGAGTCTGGGGTTGGGCAGTATAAGAACAAAGCAGGACTATAACTTTTATTTTTCAATTCCAGGTAGTAGTAGGAAGGATGCTTTTAATGTCATCAGGACAGGTGGGAAAGTGTGATTCAGAAGCACTTTGGTAAAATACTGGAAGATGAGAAAATTTTTGCATCTCATTATAAGTGTGATTTTCAGCTGAGAAAATTTGGCCTTGGGTTGATTATCTTTCAGCCCAAGCTAATGGTGCAGATGGTGGAAAGAGGAAAAGGGTGAAAACTGGTTATGTAATTTTTTTTCCCCTTTATTAATTTGGGACTGGGGGAGTGAATGGTGGCAGCTGGCTCCTGTAGCATCTGAGAAGCCTGAGAGCTGCCTGGCTGCAGGGAGCTGAGGCAGCTCAGCAGCAGCAGTGATTCCCACAGCACCTCTCCCACTGGTTTCTTTGACGCTGCTTTCTCCTTACTCTGTGATGAAACTCTTTTGTCTTAAAGTGGTGCATATTCGAAAATACCGTTACTCTTATTATGCCATAAACTCGCTCTAGTCAGTGAATGTTCCTAATGCTGCTGATTCAACATTGAAATATTTTTTTAATTTGCAAAACATGCAATGTTTAAAAAAAGAAAAAACTTTAAAAAAAAAAAACCAAACACAAAACATACACACACACGTTACGTGGCTTCCGAGGTTTAAACTGAAAAAAAATTAAAAACTTCATGACCACAGACCACCTCAAACCAGAAATACCTCAGAATTTTCTACTTGTATGAGTTTTATTATATATTTTGTTAGTTGTGTTGTCTTGTAGTAAGTATATTTTAATGTAAGTTGGCTTTTATGACAAGGGAGTTTTAAAAAAATTAAAAAAAGAAAAAAAGTTCCAAAATCTTTTAGGAAGTGCTACCATTTTTTTGTTGTTTTGTTTAATAAAGCACCATTGTAAATAACTGTATACAGTTGTGGAATAACTGCCTATATAAGGTACCTGGGCATTATTCACTCTTATTTGTGAAGGCTGTTTCCATTCTGTGTTGGTTTGTTTTTTGGTTTTGTTTTTTGGTTTTTTTTTTTTTTTTTGGTCTGTTTCAGTGAAAGGACAGTACATTTTTTTTTTTTCTTTTTGTTTTCTTTTTTAAATTTTTCTTTTCTTTTTTTACTTTAAATTTAACATGAATTCTGTGTCTTGCTAGACTGACAAAGTTATGTCCATTGGATGGCCAGATCTTCTAAATTTTTCTTTGTGTTGAGCCAAAATGCAGTCCTAAACTAATCACCCTGTAATGGAAATGTAAAAAGTCTGTATTATATATATATCAATGAATTGGACTTCTCTCCACTGCCAAATTATCAGTGTGCACCCTTGCACAGATATAATTTATTAAGCAAACGAAACTGCTAATTGGAGAAAATATTAAAAAAAAATTGAAATATATTTCTTGAAAAGTATAGCTTTAAAACCTAGAGGTCACAAATGAGGACATGGTCCTTTATCTTGAAGAGACATTGAGAGAATTGCCTTAATTTGTCTATCTGAATAAAGTCTTAACCTATTCTTTCAAGTTACTGAATGTATATTGCATATTAGTATGTACACACATGTAACTGTGTTTCCGTGTGTAGGTTTGAAAGTTTCTGTTTCTTGATGTGCTTCTGTTGAGAAAACCTTGACAAAACCAGACAGAACGATACCATTTTGACCCAGCCAATGGCCCCGGTGGCCATTGGCACCTTTGGGCCTGATGCTGCAACATACCTATGCTTAGCATTGAGGGTGTAGGTAGCTCTTCTGGTGTCATGACATTAGGCACTCACTTAATGTTAAGTGTGGTTGTAAATGTTTGCAGGATCAGTATTTTTCATGTTTAATACATTTCTGCACTGAGATTTATATGAAAATGTGACTATGTCTTAGAAGTGAAGTGATGTAAGGGTTGGGGTGGAGCGTAGAGCAGTTAAGACTGAGTGAATACTTGTTTTGAGGTGGGCTTGCTCCCTTTTCCCAGGGAATGGGAGCCAGTTCCTCTTGCTGCAGAAAGAAAAAAAGCTGTACTGTCTTTTAACTGTTGATATCTGTTTGCTCTTCTGGATTTTTTCCTTCAGCATTACGCATTATAGCTAAAACAGGCTCATTACAGCAGTTGCTTTTTTATCCTGATTTCTTTAAGAAGCTTTAAAGTATTTATTGAAAGTGCCATATTATTTTAATAGCCTATTAAACAGTGTCAGAAATCTTCTCTTTTGAGAAAGCATAAACACAAATTCTCACATGTAGCTTATCTTACTGCGGGGAACTGCACGACCGTACAAACCTTGACCGAATGTTGATTGTAAAGTGTTACATCTTCCTGGTGTAATGGTTCCTTATAGATCATCTTGTCAGCAGGATTCAGAAACTGGTTGGAAAAAGAATTTCCAAATTGGGTGTGTGCTGGATAACAAGTTTTATATGTATGTAGGTACGTGTGTCTTGCTATTGCAGCATAGAAGGAAATCCTGAACTTTTAATGTGTACCAATTTGGATAAAGCTGTTTTTAAAACTGGTATTTATTTATTTTATTAACAAAGAGAAGCTCTGATTAACTTGTTGGTCTTTCAACAGTTGAGCTGTCAAGCAAGTAGTTTCCTCACCTCTAATCCATTTGAACTCTCATTGACAACATGATTTTGGTTCTGTTTGGTACTGCAGAGGCTTTTTCCAAGTCAGGAATTGGGCACATCCATAGGTGTAGCTGTCATAAGCAACTGCAGCTCTTTTCCTGTTAACACTCCCTTGAATATGACAGTGACAATACCTCTTACATTACTTCCCAAGTGCTGAATTTCACTTCTCATTTCAGACTTAGAGGAAGCAGCTCTTCAAAAATTTGGCTGCAGAATTTTATTGGTCACTTCCCTCTCTCATATGGAAGTTCTTAGGTTAACATTAACATCGAATATCCTGAGTAAAAATTCTCCTTGACTTTAGGAGCCAGGGTTCCCCATCTCTCTGGTGGAACTCTCTTTTATCAATTTATTGTGCTGTCTGGGCTGGTTTCCTGGGTGCAGAAAATTTGATTTCACATTTTTAAACTGGAAATGCCACGGGAACTAAAACTGGGGTGTTTTTTTGAGATGGTAGAGCTGTGACTTGCTGATGAAATTGCATTAGTACAGCAAGGCTGGAAATTGTATATGGCTTATATTGAAATATACAAGCATACTATAAGAGATGGCTATAAACCAGCCTAACCATCAGTTAAGTAGTACCAGGCCTATTCATTATGATTAAGGATTTTAGCTGGTCCTGATCAGTAAGAAATCTCTATTTAAGACAAAAAATATTGTCTTTTTATTCTGCTGAAATTCTCTTACAGAATATCTTTATGTGCTAGACAGTTACACCTATGGAAGTGCAGAGGTCTTTGTTTTGAAGAGAAGGTCTGTGAGTGCCCCCCAGTAACTCCCCTGTGTTCTCCTTGGGTCTCCTGACTCCCTGCTGTTCCCACTTGAAGTCAGTGGTTTCAGTGGAAGCAGACATTTCCAGGCTGGCTGGGTCAGGCCTGGCTGTTAGGAATCCTGATCCCCCTTAACATGGCAGCACTGAAACGTTTTATTCCTCTTGTACGACTTTCTAGGCAGAGTGTCAGAGCTTGCCCTGTTTTGCAGGGAAAAGGTCTGGTTTCATTTAGCATGGAAAGAACTCATACTGCAGAGGAAGGTGCTGGGTGATAAGGTGTGACAGTGCTGTTGTTGCAGTCCTCTTCAAGCCACACTCCGCTTGGGAAGTTGCTAAGCAGGAAGTGTCCCACAAACTTTTGTCACTTTTACATACAGGATATTGTTTGGTAACATTGTAAATAAAATAGACTATATAATAGAGGAAAATAAGGACATTTTGACTTTTTTACTTTTGGAAATTATATATATATATATTTTAGTTACATATACAAACAAAAATTCTACATTGTGTGAGAATTCTTTTATACCACAAATTATTTTTGTAATGTCTAATATGTTTCTGCAGGGAAAAGGGAGAAAGGTCTGTGTATGCACAGCAAATAAATAAAGAAATATATATATAATGTTTAAATTAAGTGTGCACTACATCAAAGTCTAGAGGATAGAACAAGTGTAGCCTGAAAACAGTTTGAGGAGCAAGTTTGGATGTACTTGGACATGCTTTGAGGACAGCACTGAGTATATGTTTAGGTTATCTTGCATGTCACATCCCTTCTGCTAAAGATGCTTGTTGCTTTTTTATGGCCATCTTCAGTTAACCCAGGAGGAGTTTTTCACATGTCCATGCAAGTAGTCCATGTGTGGGCAGTGTGTCTTTTGGCATATGCTGTGGTGCTGCAGTGAGTTGTGAAGTCAGGGTGTTAAGGATTTACCGAGGCCAAATAGCCGGGCTGATCTCGCTGGCTGCCGTATCCGCTCATAGCAGCCGTGTCTGCTGCACTGACAATATGATCTGTAAGGAGCTGCTGCCAGTGGAATCCTGATAAAACCAGTTCCTAGAAATTCCTTCTCTCTGAAGTGACACAACTAATCAGGCTTCACCAGAACACACAGCTAGGTGCTCTGCGTTCCCCAAATCAGATTTAGTAGTCTGTGTCGGAGGCACTAAAGAAAAGGAGCACTGTCATGTCCAGAGTCCAACTAAGAGAAAGAGCTTCCCGAATCTGTGTAAGCAATCCAAGGTATTCTAAAAGTATTAAAGAAAGAAAAAAAAAAAAAAAAAAGGGGAGTGGGAGGGGGGTAGGGGGAGTGTAACCTAATTTTCCATTGGACTTAAAATTCACTCCAGTCTTTTTAGTCCTCTCAGCCATGATAGCACAGTGTCAGTGGGTGAGAGGAACTGAAAAAAGCTTTAAACCGAACAACACATGGCACTGCCTTGGAGCTGGTTTGACAGTGTGCCTTTTGCAATTAGTGCTCACTAATTCAAGCAGGCTCCTGCAATTACCAAGTCCCTCAGCTGTGTTCTGGTGAAGTCCTAGGCCTGTGGAAACCAGGAGGAGACTTTCCATCCAATCCTGTGTGACCACGAGAGTGTGTGTGTGTGTGTGTGTGTTCCTGGAACACTTTCTAAGCACACCTGGTCCCTTATTTACATGGGACTTCCTTTTCCATGACTCATTTTAGGGTGACACTCAGTTCCCTGACTGAAGTAGTAGCCTATGGAATAAGCAGCAATGCTTTTTGTCAGGACACTTCCACAGAAAGAGATCATCCTTGTGTTATGTCCATCTAGCTGTTCTGAAATGTAATGCTATTCTGTTGTGCCTTTATTTTTCCATGTAAAAGCAACTGCTGTAAGCTTTCTTTTTCTTTTACTAGTTTTATTTTTTTTTTAAATCTCTGTCTGAAAAAAACTACTTTTCATTGCCCAGCTGTCATTTCTGGATGCAGTCTGTGATCCAGGTATTTCAAGAACCAATTACCTCAAACCTCATGTTAAACAGTGTTGCTATCTGGATTCTCCTTGATACTACAATATTGTAACATACACAAACAGGAACCTTGCTCTATATAGCTGTTTATATATATGTATCATATACATATATACATGTATATATATGATATATATATGTAAATGGAAAGTGATCCCCAAGGACTGAAGGAAAAAAGCAAAATTTATTTTGTATTCCAACATTGAAACCAAAAGGGCTTTTCTGAAGCTCTATAATGGCATTGTGCTGGATATCTACAAAGAAAAAGTGTTGTCTGAAAAGTGCTTCCTTTTTTAGCCTTTTATTTCAGTATTTTAATGGGGCAAATGATGTGAATAAAACACCACTTCTGCATTTTTGGCCCATTTTGAAGCAGAAGCCTCTTAGTCTTTCCAGTTGTTAAAAAAAACAAACTCACTTTATAACATTCCAATAAGGTTGGTATTGCAAAACTCAAACATGTTCTAGGAAAATTCCATAGCTTCTGTTTTTGTGACAAGGAAGGCCATACTTAGTTCAATTTTCCAGTGTTTTGAGGAACTGAAGTTTAACCAGTAACCATCCTAGTCAATTAAAATCCTAATTCAGTAGTCACTGGCATCTCTGCATTGCCACATTTGTTAAAACACCAAAATTAGCTCCAAAAAACAATCAAAACCAAAAATCCAGCCATGACAGAGGAGGAGGAGATTGGAGCATCTCATAGCTTTGGAAAGTGGACTTAGCAACTTTGTGGATAACAAAAAATATGTTGGCAACACCTAGAACCTGCCTGTCCCTTTCCTTTTCCAAATACCTATTCCCAAGAACCAACTCATAAAATCAGACCTTCAACTACAGCAACTTCTTAATGGTACTTTGCTGAAGAGAATTATGTTCTGGGAAAAATAAAAGTGGGACCATTTTTAAAATTACCATTTTATTTTATGTGTTGCCCTCTCAGATGTCTGTTTTTTAAAAAAATGTATCCATGTAGTTGATACAACATTAGTCTGTATTTTACTTGGACAGCATAGTAGCTTTCCTGTAGCTTTCCAAATACTAATGAATTTACCATCACTAGTAATTCATTTAATTACTGGTAATGAATGGATAGTAATTAATTTACTGTTGCTAAAGAAAGAGAACACGATATTTCCCTTTCTCCATTTTTTTTCCTTGACTGCCTAATGTTTCTATGGCTATTGATGGTTGATGATTATTATCTCTGGTAAATCAAAGTAACTAAAATCTCCCAGGAGGAGGTATTTTGCAATGCTGCTGGCCTTCCAATGGAATAACTATGATGCAAAAATCAATCTCGTAGTGGGTGAGGATTGAAGGAGGTGGTTACTGCAAACTAAGTAACATTTTTGGCCTCAATTCTATGCCATAAGCCTGCACAATGCCATTGTCAATCTGTTCAAACTATCTGCTTATGAATTCTGCATGATCCTCATGATAGAGTTGAAAGCCTGATCTTTCACCTGTTAATATTTTCACATTCGTCCTTAAGTTTGACAAATTTTGTACTGTAAAGTTGACTTAAGTACAGTTTGATATCAATTCTTGTGGAAAGAGCTTTCTGCATGTAACATTAGATGCATACAGTTAAACAACACAGCATAGTACAAAAACTCACAAGAAAATGTTTTGGCACCAGCAGGAAGAAATCTCACCCTAACCATTTGTCATTTTATAACCATCCTATTGTAAGTTTTACCAGCTACTTCTAAATTTGTGCTTTATTTAAAGAAATAAAATAAAATCCTAAGACTTGTCTAGCGTAGTGAAATATGTGTATATCAGTTTTAGGATAAATAGCTAAGTCTTATTACGCTGTGTTACTTAACTTGTATATATAGAGTATACATAAGAGTTTGCAGTAACCTGTTTCTCCAGGATTTCCAGTTGGAATGGATTTAAACTCAAACTATGAGATTAAATGATTTAGAAGATTGCAGAATAGGCTGAGTGTAAATTACAGGAAGCTCTATCAGATGGTGAAATAATTTTTAAAGAGTCTTTTGGTCCTTGGCTCAAATTCACTAAGTACTGTTTGTATACCAAGATATGTGAAATGTAAATGTTGTAGGTTATATTTCACTCTTGTAGCTATAAAAATGTAGAACAGAGATAGCTTGTACTACTGAGTTAACAAAAGTTATACTAAAGTATCCTGTTAAAGAAAAAAGTATAGAGAGTTAAGCTCGTTGCTGTAACCCCTTTTGGATTGAAGTGTGCTGATTTTTATATATGTACATTTTATATATATATATATTCTGCAGAGGTATACATATATAAAATGTATGTATAAAATGGCCTAATGCAGACATCCATTGTATTGCAGTTCTGAAATGAAGACATTTTGGAAAGAACATTGTATCATAGTTCATGAATTTGCAGTGGATCTTTGTTCCTTTTTACTGTGGTATTTTAGAAAGAGTCTCAAGTTTGAAATTAGATCTGCCAAGTTGGAGTTTTGCTGCTTCAGCTTTGCACTGGGTGTCCGAATAAACCAGTATGAATGTAGTATTTGCCCTGTGTGAAGCAGCTACACCCCAACAGATAGGAGGAAAAAAACCTAGAAAGAACTATTTCAAGTTTATCTTTTTGTATATGAAAATAAACAGTAAATTACAAATAACTGTTTCCCTCGTTGGTGTGACATTAAAAAACATTGTTATTTTATTGTCTTTGGCATCTAGCTGGAGAATTTCCTTCTTTGTGGATGAGCGGTTTTAGTGTTTCAACGGCATTTCTGCTATCCAAAATCCCTAAAAAGTCCCTGCAGAGGCATAGCTGAGTCCTGCCTCTACTACCCACCACTTGCAAACAGTTCCAAAGAGAAGTGGAAGTTATCTCAAATTCACAGAATCATAGAATGGGTTGGGTTGGAAGAGACTTTAAAGATCATCCAGCAGTTCCAACTCCCCTGCTAAGGGACACCTTCCACTAGGCCAGGTTGCTCCAAGCCCCATCCAACCTGGCCTTGAACACCTCCAGAGATGAGACATCCACAACATCTCTGGGCAACCTCTGTATTGTTGTCATTATTATTATTATTATTATTATTATTATGCTTACTATTTAGTTTCCCTTTTGAGTGTGTTGCCTCTTGTAGCAGTGTGGTGGCAGTGCTTATCACTCCTAGCAAAGAACTGTTCACACATGGCAATATGTGCATGTGAAGCTATATCAAGACAGTCCAGCAATGTAGCTGCAACTGCCAGAAGCCAAAGGCAGAAGAACTTGACCAGGAAAAATATTAAAAAAAAAAAAAAAAAGCTTGAGCTCCCTGTACTCACAGCACCACACTGAGGTCTGTAATCCTCACATGAGGTACAAAGATGCCCTCAGCCACACACTGAAGCATGGCCAGACCTCTCCAGGAAAGCTGCCTGCAGTAAAGTGATGGTATGGCAATGAAATCCTTATATTCTGGTGTTTTCCGTTGCTAAACTGATCCTATTTTTCAGAAAAATGCCTCTGGCTTGGTGCTGGCTTGAAAATGCTTAGTTTGAATGGATATGTGGCAAATATGGACATTATCAGGCATTTGGGAGGGAAAAATAGTCATAATCAGGCTGATGGTTTTCCTGAAAAGAAGCCCAATGTAACATCACCCTATATTGACTAAAGCCAACCCCATACCACAATCTTCTTGTTCAGCCTGGAGATGGTCTGGGGAGATCTTCTGGTGACCTTCCAGTCCCTACAGGGGACTTGTAAGGAAGATGTGAACAATCTTTTTAACAGGGCCTGTTGCGACAGGACAAGGAGGAATGGTTTAAAACCAAAAGAAGGTTGATGTAAATTAGAGACAAGGAGGAAATGTTTCACAATGAGGGCGGTGAGGTACTGGCACAGGTTGCCCAGAGAGGTGGTGAATGTCCCATCCCTGGAAACATTCAAGGTCAGCTTGGACAGGGCTCTGAGCAACCTGGTCTGGTTGAAGGTGACCCTGGTCATTGCTGAGGGGTTGGACTATCACAGAATCACTGAATTGTTTGGGATGGAAGGATCCTCTGGATATCACCCATTCCAACCCACCTGCCAAGGCAGCATCACCTGCAGCATTTGACACAGGAATGTGTCCAGGTGGGTTTGGAATGTCTCCAGAGAGAGAAAACTGTGATCTCCCTGTTCCAGTGCTCTGCCACCCTCGGTGTAAAGAAGTTCTTCCTCATGTTGAGGTGAATTTTTTTTTACTTTGTGGCCATTGCTCCTCATCCAGTCACCGGGCATCACTGAAGTCCAGCACCGTTCTCTTGGCACCCACCTCTGGGATATTTAAATGTATTAATGAGTTCTTCTCTCAGTCTTCTCTAGACTGAACACACCCAGCACCCACAGTCTCTCCTCATAAGGGAGGTGATCTTTCCTTCTCCAGCTAAAGACTTTAAAGGTTTTTTCTGACCCAAACCATTCTACGATCCTATGATTCAGTGATCCTTTGCGTTTGGAGCCGGGGCTGGTCGCCCCCAGCCAAGCTGGATGGGGGCAGTTTAGCCACTCCAGTCCCTGTAATCCCCGTGAGGGAACTCACTTTGTTTTTCCACAGCTGTCGGCGAAGCCCCAGCCCCGCCGGGCTCATCTCCTCACGCGGGGTCCCGGCACCGCGGCGATGCCGCCATGGCACCCTCA